>VZTL01007228.1:351-11074 GCA_013400535.1 Scopus umbretta
CTGGGATGCTGTTTTGAGCCTCACGAATGCGATCCTTTGATGGGAGGAGTACAAGAAGTGGGTAGTTCTGACGATCAAAGCAGCAGTTTTGTTCCAGCAGAGCAGAGCAAATCCTGGTGTCAGCCTCTGGCCCCTCTCTGGGATCTTTAGGGCATGCCTAACCCCACCCAATGCCACACCAAAAAGCAGGACAGAGATGTCAGCAACACTGAAAACCATGTTGAGTGCAGACAGTCTTACCTGCAAAAGGAGTTGGTGCTCATTTCAATCCGAGCTGATCAAGCTATGTACCAAGTTTGCTGGTTCAAATATCTTCAGCTCACACCACCTCTGTATGGCACACTTTACATCCGTATGTCCATTATTTGCTGTTAATGCATCCATGTTCATCTTCTCTCTGGTGGTGTACATTTGTTTCATTGTTCTCATCATTTTCACCTCTGATTTCCATGGCGTTTGACAAAAACTTTTATTTTTGCTCCCACGTTCTTCTGAAACTCCGGGTACCTTTTGTAAGCCCATCCAGATACAGTACTTTTAATGTCGAATTTTAATGTCTCAGATTTATTCTTTGCTACTTTTCATGATTTTCCTCCTACTGGCATACAAATATTGATCCTTTTGTGAAACTTTATTTTTGTTGCATGTTGTTTTGTGGTGTTTTTCCCATCAGACTCATTATCTCGACATGGGTGTATTTGCTGCATTCACGCATTTCTGCTTCTTTAAATGACTTCATGCCTCACTTTTGTGCCCTTAGTAAACTTTTAAAAAATTGTTTATAAATCAGATATTTATGGTAAGATGCATATGAAAACACGAGGAAAGAATTATAGTTTTAGGGAGAACATACCCTGATAATGACCTCTTAAATATTTGTAAAGATAGCCCTGGGCATCTGAGCCCACAAAATAGTTTATAATACAACAGCTTGATTACATAATGATACTTTAGTTTTAAAACGTATGATCTTTCTGTTTATGGGAAGGCATAATAGGCTCCTTTGAAATACAATATTTTTGCCCTGAACATAACTGATTTTAAATGAAAGGACTAACTAAAGAATGCCTTTCTTCAAGTTTGTACTTCACTTTGTTGTTGAATCCAGCACGATGGTTTCTTTTACAAAACTCCTACCAGGCCTGGGGACCACACCTATTTCAGGATACATTAATTGTTGAGAGTTTCATGGGTTTCTGTGCAGGAAGTTACCTAGTACTGTTTGAAATGGTATGTTTCGAATTCTAAATCTTGTTAAAAAAGAGACAGAAATTTCTGTATACCACTGCCCCTTTACCCCTGCACATACATTATTTCCTGTTATATTCTGGTTGAAATATAGATTAATCTTGGGCAGAATACAATGTGATTTGGGAGAGGGATTTGTTCTATGCAACAGAAAAGAATTAATTTCATTCAAGGCAGTTCATAAAGCATCATGACTACCTCAAACAATATCAAAGTCTAATATTTAACAATGTATGATTGGATAAATATATCACCTAAGTTCTAAGTTCTTCCTGTGTTTTTAATGTTTCTCTGCAATACCTGATTCCAGCTTAAAGTGCTACTGGACCTGACACTGACCTGCATTCATGGTTATTTCCATGGTTATTTCCATTTCTTGCACTCCTAGAAAGAGGAGTGCAAGAAATGCTCTTAAGTAAATGTTCTTCTAACATCTTCTGTGCAGTTATGGAGAGCAAATATAAAAGTCAGTATTGTTCATGAATCTCAACCAAGCCTGAGCTCAGTTGCCTTTTAACTTTCTCATCAGGAGTACCTGCATAATTTTTTTAATTAAAATAGTTACAATTTGTCTATAGTTTGGTAGCTAAACTGATGTTTTCTTGAGTAAGTCCTTTCCCTTCATTTCTTATACCTTTACCAAATTTAGGGTGGAAATACTGACATCATCACCATGCTTTTGGCTATCATTTCTAATTGTGGGTGCATCCTGTTCTCTGGTTCGTCATTAAAACAAGCAGAAACAGAGCTGGAGATTGGGATATAAAGCGAATAAAATACATCTTCTCTAGGGCAAAATCCAGTGATTCATCCCTGATAAACCCCACTCCAGAACACAAGAAGGTCACCCTATAGTGAAGAACAGTTGGACTTTATTATGACAAATATTTTTTCTGAAATATGTTCTTTACCACTATACTTAAATGCCAGCACCAGATAGGAAACTCTGCAAGGCTTTTGTTTCATCTTGTTCCCTAAGTATTTATAGCCTGCCATGAAGAAACATTGACAGCAGTGCAGTGATGTTTTTATTCTTGATAGAGGTGCCCTTAAAAGTGAATTTGCTTTCAGAATTGTTCATAGAATCAGGATATTAGGACTATAAAGACATATTTCTCTCTCTCTTTCTCTCTCTTTCTCTCTCTTTCTCTCTCTTTCTCTCTCTTTCTCTTTTGCGCCTAATTGGATTTCCAAAATAAGTTGTTAACAATCCAGCTAAGATAATGTGGTCATGAAAAGGATGTCCAAATCCACCAATTTACATTGGTTTGGTTTGGCTTAACTTTCAAAGTTCTTGGAGCAGAAAGTTGATGGCACGTGAACACTATAATTGGCTTGATATTCTTGGATTTTTTTTTTTTTCTCTCTGCCATATTGCATAGTGTCCAATTTAAATGTTATTCAGACCTCATTTCTGGACCAAAGTAAATTTGTAACAATAAGAATGCACTTGTATACTGCAGATCACTTTGCAAGATGTAATATCCACCAATTTATGACAGTCTGTCATTTTCACTTGGTCTGGATAATTTATGCAGGTTCCAAATTGATGCTATTAATGTGAGACATAGCTATGTCACCCAAAGTGACATGTATTGTTTTCACTTCCATATATCTAAAAAAGTTAAGAATTCAGTTGAGTTAGATCCAAACAAAAGAAAACATTCTGTTTTGGGGCTTGTTTCTTTGTTTGTTTGTTTTATTCTTCCTCTTTACTTTCTGGTTTAGACTTCAATTTACATGATGCAATTCTTAATCCCTTACCACAAGAGTCCCACATTCCTGTGCTGGGAATTACTCTTACACTCTCTCTCTCTCCCTTTACTAAACCAGAATGAGACTCTTCAGATTTAGGATAGAATTGCATTACTTAAACATTTTAGTAATTTCTCTTTGCTCATATGTTATATATCCAGTAGATGGATAACTTCCAAGTGTTCTTGATTACCAAATCCTTTTTGATTTCTCTTAAATAAACTTTTTCTTTATCCCTCTGTAACCAAAGGGGATCTTCCTGAAATGAATCATCACTCTCAGTATTATGTTGCAGGACACCCACAGGTGCAGGGTGGAAAATTGTCTAATAGAAGTGTACGATATAGAATTAGTATTCATTTTTAAAATAGAATTTTTTAATGTAAACCAAATCAGGATGTTCCTGGCAGGATAGACATCAGATAAGAACTGTATTTTGGAGAGAGAGAGAACAAACACACAAAAAGCCAAAAGACTTTATTTGGTTTCAGTCTGCATCAAAAAAAAAATTAAATCTTATGAAATGCTTCAAGATCAGTAAGGAATACCTTAAGCAGTTGGGTCCACTGGCTATGGCACTCATCTGCCAAGACATGATGCAAGTATTTCTGAAATAAAGACTTGAAACTCAGCTCCTTCCTATTTAAGTGCTATTGCAACTGGTCTTCTGGGCTTTTGGACTTTTTTTTACTCTTTCCTATACTTTCATTTTTTCCTTTTTCTCCACCCCAAAGTGGAGAAAAAAAATCCTCCTAGATACATTGTCAGGAAATATTTCCTAAAAGTTTTTGGTTTTGACAAATTAACGTTTTCCAAGAGAAAGGCTTTCTCTGAAATTGCTTGCCAAAAGCTAATTAAAACTTGTGTTCCAAGTGATGAGTAGCCTTAAAAAAACCTGTTTTGTGTAGATTCTCTTAGCTTCTTATGTACTCACAAGTTTTAAACGTGAAATGACAATGTACAGTTTAGTGTTTTCCATTTTTAAGCATGCAGATTCGGTCGTTGTTGCACAATAGCTAATTCTCCCGGGAAAGGAGAGCAGTTCCCATGTGCTTTGAAATGCTACAGCTATGCAACCAGGGCTGGAAGTGCTATTTTAAACAGTCATATCAGCAGAGCTTGCTGTAGGAGATAATATGTCACAAAAGGGAGTATGACATCTAGTTTCACCTAGAAGATAAACCTTGAGTAGATATGCAGGGAGAAACAAGACTGTCAGGTTGTCCTTGAAAAGAATGGCCTATATTAATGAAGAAATGTACTCCAGGGCATATGCTGTTTGGGATATTTAATTTCATCTTCAAACTTGTCTGATCTGCTCTGAAGAATATAGTAGAAAAACGGTAGTTGTGTGTAGTGTCACGCACGTCATGGTTTCAGAGTGGGTATCTCACGGCTTTATTTTCAGAAAAGGTCACAGCCTCAGAAGCTCACGTCCGAAAAACCCAGGCCCCAGACTGAGAAGTTTCCCCAGCGCTATTAATATAAACACCCCACATTTAAGCAGGGCTTGCGTAGCATCGTGCGTATCCCAAACAGCCCTTCTCTATGAGCGCCAGAGCTAATTCATTTTTCCTTTCCCATCGCACTCAAATACCCTTGCAGAACCGTATTCTGCTGACAGAATTACAAGATAATTATAGTTAGGTGTTTTGTATTCACTTAAGTTAATCTACCACTTTTATTTTTCATTGTTGTTTTAATCAGGCAGGAGGCACTTCAGTGGTTGTCAGGTGGATTATTTTTCAGCCGTTCACGACGCTGCTCTTCTTCATACTTCTTAAGGCGCTTCTGGCTTCCTGACAGATGTACAAAAGAAAAATACTTATATGATCTAAAATGAAATATGTGTTTCTCTTTCAGGTCTAGATGTTGATGGAATATACAGAGTTAGCGGCAATCTGGCAACAATACAGAAGTTACGATTTGTTGTCAATCAGGGTAAGTGATTCCTCCACCCTGGTAATGTTTTGTTTAGTACTTAACTGTCTCAGATGACAGGATTTCAGAATCTGCTATACATTAGTGGCATAGAATGATGAGCCATGTTTTGGAAAAGAGAGGAAAGGGAAGGTAGAAAGATATTGCACAGAGGGAAATGTCGGCTAGGAGAGAGGAAAAACAGCAGAGTAAGCAGAGGAAAATGGTAGTTAAACAGGAGATGAGAAATAAACAAACAAACAAAAATAACAAAAAAAAGGAAAAAAGGAGGAAATGGATACATGAAATAAGGTGGCAGAAAACAAAGCATATGTAGACACCAAATAATCAAAGTAAGGAGGAAAAAAAAAAGGTTAAAAGGAAAAATGGCAGATTGTTTGGATGTTGAAAGTTAAACAAAACCAAAAGTAGAACAGGAATCCAAAGGAAACCAGCGAAACAGAAAAAGGTGTTGAAAAGAACTGAAAAGGAAGTACTAAAAGTAGAGTATGGGCTCTGTCAAAGTTAGTGGAGGATTTACCACTGGTTTTGAAAAGGCAAAGATTTGACCCCAGGAAATAAGAAGAGGAAAGATGAATATTTTGGGGACCTGAGAACCAGAATTAGAACCAACCTGTACATATTTACTGAATGTATTTCCACAGATTCCACATACAATGAGCGTATTTCCACAAATAAAAAAGAACTGTTTTCACAAATGTGGCCTAATTGAATCTAGCATTGATCAATAGATACTGTTACAGGTGTGGAAGCTGATATTGGTAGCTAATTAGGATAAATGACAAATACATTCACCTCTCTGAAGAGTTTACTACTCTTGGCAAAGACTAAATATCCCCACGTTTAATACCTTAGCCAATATCATCAATTACAGTGAACCTCCTGATACTACTTAACGAGGAAATAAAATTAATCTTCTCAGAAATTAAGAAAAATCCTAAATCTTAAATTGCATTAAAGACTTTATACACTTTTGAATTAATTAAGTATAAATATGAAGCTGCTACAACATTTTCTCTTACTTTTTAGTAATTCTTTTGATGTTACCTGAAGGCTGTTACCAGAACTGCCAAACATTGTGTATTGTATATGGTTTCTTAGAGATGATAGCTGTTGGAGAACAACTTCCTCAATTAGTTTTCTACTAGACATAAACTAAGACTTTTGACTCACAAATTCTCATTAAATTGAGAGATATGAGAGACGTAAAAATATTCCCATCTTCAAGCCTCCGTTTACATCTCTAGGGAAGGTTTCAGGGGAGCAGTAGATGTTTGCCACCTCCTGAGCTGCTCCAGGTCAGTCTTGTCTCCAGCTGAAACTGGACGGTGGATTCTGGTTTATGAGGAATTAGTATTTATGCTGGTATTCAGTGAGACTGAATAAATTGTCAGCCTCATGGTTTTGACTCATTACTTGGATTACCTCAGATTTATAGTTGATGGGTATTTGTGTGTTGATAATGTAGTCTGCCTTGGTTTTCAAATGACAATACACTATATTTTGCTTGGAGACAGAGAGGCAAAACCAGGATTTTCTATCCTTCTTCACTGCCTAGGATCTTTGCTCAGGAAAAAATGTGCCATAAAAATAATGGTCCTGTCTATCATGTCTCGTGGCATCCAAAGGTTAACGTACTTGAGGTTAACATTACTGCTCAAGTTTTCACCTAAAACAGATGGGCTCATACTGTAAAGCTAGACAGAAGTCTAAGCTGGCTGTTTGCAGCACAGAGGTACCAGGCACCTTTTTCTTCTGGTTTATACCACTGTGAAAAATGAATATATGAAGGTGAAGTTAATGGTACATTAGAGCTACTCTGACGCTGACTACTTAGGACACGTGCAAGAGATCTGCCTGTTGGGTGACCAGTGGAAGCTGCAGGCAGGACACAGCCCATTGAGGCACAGCACACCTGCAAAAAACACCACAGGGAGAGGGGATGAACCGGATTTATTTAATGTGTGCTTGGGAGGGCAATAGCGGTCTCCAGCCGATGACTCCCAGGGCATGTTGTGCCCTCTCATTTAGATGCTGAAGAGAGCAGCAGTTTCAGACCGTTTCATGAAGTCACAAAACTTACTTGGAAAACCGGTATTTCTCCCAACTTGCTTATTTACCACTTCTCTAAAGCTCTGCAGTGGGATGGTATTTAATAACACACTCGCCACGCATCAGTTTTTCACTCGGTAATTATTAAGACCTCCTAGGTTCAATCCCTGTACCTTCATTTTTCTGTAGTTAACAGTGGGAAAGCAATATTTATATATATGATTTTCCCACAGAGATTTTTTTTATTGTAGTTAAAGTTTAATTTAATTATAAATGCAAACAAATGTTCTGAAAAAGCCTATTTACACTGCAGAGATTGACTGTGCAATCAGTTCTTATACAGGCCAAATACTTAATGGACTCTTTCTTCCTGCTTGCTTTGCCATTGTGTTACACCTACATTTATAGGATATAAATAATATGTATCACATTGAAAATTAAAGATCATAGAAGAGAATCCAGGCTGGTTGCCATATCAAAGTATTTTTATTAGAATAATCATTAATTAGAATATAGCAAAGCTTTATTTGGCTCCTTTTCCTATACTGTTAATGTCATCTGCAGCATCAAAAATTAAATGAGAGCTGGTGAATATGAAAGGCAAACAAACTAACAGTTGACAGCTTCATCATTAAAGAAGAAGTAAGAAGAGTAAAAGTCTAAAAAAGCCCTTGAAATTCTAGATTTTTTAGTTTGAGGATGGGTCTACAATAAAAAAAACCCATGCCTTGTTTCTTTTTAAATTGTCTGAATATACTTTGCGTTTCCTGCTCATTTCTTGAGGTAGGCAGCTCCTGAAGAGGGCTTTGACCTTGCCAACATGAGCATCAGCAGAACAAACTACCTTATTTACTTTATCCCTTTCACAGAGTTTTCTGTTTCTATAAAAGTCTATTGATATCACACCTTTTTTGTTTCTGTGCAACAGGATTATCTTTTATCTATGATTTATTTTCCCATTAAGAGCTGAAAAGATCAGTTGATCATAAGAAGACCAGGCTATAACATCCCTCAGCACTTTCAAAACTCTAAGTCATCATTTTTCAAACCACTGAATCAAGGCAGTAGATGCTGCTTGAACCAATACCGACATCAGGACATTCGTACTTTTCTTAGTCTAAAAGCACTAAAAGAATTTTGGTTTTAGAAACTAAGCTACCAGTCACTCGACATTTCTGGCTGTTAACCTATGGCAAAACCTTCTCTAATAGCCAGAAACACTAGGCAGAGATGCCAAATCCTCTTCTGCTTTCTGTATTATTGGTTAAGTCTAATAGTTGTGATTTAATTTTTTTTTTTCTTGGCAGTTTAAGGATTTTTTGAAAAATCTGGAGGACTTTTGCTGATTTTAAGCAAGGTCCAGTAAGTTAAAGACTTTACAGATATTTATAAGGACATTTTTTTAATTCACACCTGTAGGAAAAGGGATAAGGTTCTATAAATGGACCTGTTAAGCCATGTAAAGTTTGCTGGCAGCTCCAGTATATGATGCTGATAAAAAGATCAATTGTTTTGGCCCAAAGCCCCAGGGTGGGGCTGACATGGGCCCTGAGCCTAGGGGCAGGGGTGGGAGAGCCCCAGGTGGGGCTGCTCGGGGCCATTAAGGCACCACTACATGAAAGTGCAGACAGGTGGGAGATGCTTTTCAAAAGCAAGCTTCTGACCTCATAAAAAATGCCAATAGGGAGGAAAAGAGTGCCTGAGAAAGAGAAAAAAAAAAACCAAACAAAACACAACAAAAAAAGGGAGGGCTCCATTCATGAAGATGTTAGTATGTAAGTAAGAGTGTGAATGTGTGGTGGGCTCCCTGCTCTGGTCAAACCCATCGTGTTGATGTGTGCTGTGATACAGTGGGGTAAGATCTTTGTGCTAAACCCTAGGGGTTCCCTGTCCTGCTCACCCATGGCTGTCCCAACAGTCCTCAATTTCCCCCTGTGCTTGAAGTTCAGAGGTACTTGGGTGAGGAGGTAGAAGCTTACTTCTTTACGTCTCCTGTGCTAATCTGCTGGGTAGCTGGAAAAGCATTCAATTTCTATGACTGTCAAACAAGCAATTTTCATGAGTACTAAATTAACTGAAAAGAATGGAGCTATAAAGGGTTCATAACACATCGTTGAAACACTAGGATTCTATCCTAATGCATATATGTTCAGGGAAACTAACCATAGAAATACAAATTTCAATACTTATTGGTTCATTCAGTAAGTGCTGGTTCATAAATAATCCAAGAGAGTTCCTAATTGTCTTTATTTCCAATGCTTTGTTTGCAAAATGCTCGGTATTTGCTGTACAGATGACCTTTGCATCCCGTTATTTAATTTGGAATACCTTGTGCGTTAACTGCAAAACACCATGTATTGTCCAAAGGTGTTTTTAGGTGTTTTACTGTGTTTTTAGGGCTTGGTTACTATACTTTTGTATCAAAGGTGGAGGGAGAAATACAAATTTTTACACGGGCTAAATGTTACATTATTGCAGAGAAGTGCATTTCTTATGGAACATGGAAAAGGACAGCCAAAGATATCTGAATTGGTAACTACCTTGGGGAAAAAGGTGAATTTAATCTTACCCTGACATTACCTCAAGTTAACAAAAATCGTTTTGGCAAAAAGAATGAGAATACTTCTGTTGTTTCTTCTATAAGAATATACTGGAATGTAATTCAGTTTAAGAAAAACTAAAAGTAAAATTTAAACCACAAATACATGAACCGATTGTGAATATTTATTAACTAAATAATTTAATAATAAAGAAAATGCCTACTTGATTAATTGTTACAGAGTAAAAATTACAATAAAACTGTCTTGATCAGTGCTTTGCAGAAGCACCATTACTGTCTGTGCAGTTGTTTAACAAGGATTTAATTGGAAAGATAAGTGAATGCACATTTAAAAGTATTGTTAATTTGCTTTATAATCACCCCATCCTTCACAGTATTGACAGCACCAGGCACAAACCCCTTTCTCTTTTACAAGTATTATTTTCCATATGTGCACAATAAATTCTGAAGCAGTAATTGGAAATTTTATGGATTTCAACATACCTACTGTTTTGAGTTTATAGGTGCCATATCCCCTTTCTAAAGGTAGCTCATAGGTGGCATTGTAAGTAAAATCACTGCCTTTTTATTACCCATAGACTGTTTTGGAGCCTGTGGTGTTGGTACTTTGTTAGCTTTTTGATTTTTGTTTTCTTTCCTAAGGAATATCTAATTCCTATTTACTTTTCCTTTCCATTTGAAATATCAACAAAATCCTCAGTGCAACATTATTTTTTATTTAATAAACAACAGCCATCAAAACCAGTAATCTTCAATATGCTTATATTCCATCTGTACTTATATTTATTGTTCTGAAATGGCTTGGATTAATCAAATTGACAAGTAAGAGCCCAGACCATATGAGCAGCTAAGGATGATACCTTTAACCAGCAGGATTCTTCAACTGTACTGACATATTCTTTATCAATGAACTATGAGGAAAGAGGAACAAATCTTGGGATTTTTTTTTTTTCTTTTTAATATTACTGATTATACGAGCTTGCTGGGACCATATGTCTGAGCCTCGGCTCTCAGGAACCAGAGCGGTTTCCCGGCTGGCTCTGCCTTGGTGGGGCAGAGCCCATGGAGGTGACACAAGACTGAAGCTGCCTTTGAAACGGAGCCGCCAGGTCAGCACAAATGGGCTGGGTGGTTTTGAAGCAAGCATTTAGAAGGAAAAAAAGAAAA
>VZTL01007228.1:14299-30140 GCA_013400535.1 Scopus umbretta
CCCATGTTATTGTGCAATTCAGTGGAGATTTTAGCATGAGCAAATTGTTACTATCTTGGATTATATCTTCCCTTAAAACAGTCTTTGGACATTTTGGCCTTGATTCAGTTACCTGATCATTGTCTTTTGGTGCCACTTGGGAAGATGCTGAGTATCACAGTGACACTCACAAGGCTGTCAGGTCTAGCAGAAGATATAGAGGAGAGTTGTGCCTTTGGAATCTGGGTGCTAGAAGCCAGGTGAGATGTCTTAGAGCATTTAAGAACCATTATATGTCTATATATAAGCAAATGAATATTTTTCCTTGACTACACCTTTGGCTTTTTCCCTTTAAAAATAATCCCATCCTAGATATATATAAAAATATTGCATATATATTTAGTGGAAAAAACGAGATCTATAAAAAAGGAGCTTTAAGAAATCCTGATATAGAAAAGTGTTGTATCCCACTGAACAAATACATACTATACACATAAATATAAAGAAAGAGAAGTTCCTTTCTCCTTCTCTTGCAAGTCTTAATTTGCACTTTAGACTTACTATTGTAGGGATTATTAAACATATTAATTTAAACACTTAGAGAGGTAGTCACACTGTATTTTAATTTCAAAGTTATGCATGGTACCAGAGTCTTAAAAGTGAGAATGTAGCGTAGCTCTCACTTGAGTTTTCAGCTCTCATCTGAATGTTAACAGTCTGTAGCATGCCTGTTGTCAGTAAAAGTAACAGGGATTGTTCAGATCTCTCGAGATCAAAGGTCCTGTTTCCCAGCTCTGCTGTAATAATCTGAGCCTAATCAAAACCCTCCGTGTGGACAAACACCTCGGGGTGAGTTGTGAGAATGAAGCCTTTTGAAATTAGCCTAATTTCAACACATTGTGTCTTCTTCATATAATTACTATTATTATTTATACAACATAACTATGGTAAAATTTTGAAATAATTGGGATGTGAAAAATTGAATATAATGGAACAAATACTTTATAATATTTTTGCTCTCCTACTTCATAAGCCGTGGCCAAGATGCAGCCAAATCTGCTGGTTTAGAATCCTTTTCTGTGTCCCCGTTGAACACACTTTTTTTTTCCCCTATTACCAGCTGACATAACGTGGGAGACTTGGCTCATCCATGAGTTGCTCCTGGGGCTGACATTGGGACATATATGGGCAGGAGATATTTTGGGGTGATAGCAGCCTGGAGTTAGGCTATGCCAAATTCCTGCTATAAACCTCAGCAGACTCTAAGCACAACATTCCTCACCTCTCACAAGCTGAGTAAAGATCACAATAAGAGGCATCTTTACCCTGAAACCAGCTTTCAAATGTTGCTACCAAACTTTGCCCACAGTTGGGTTCATCACACTTATAAATCCCGTGAACTGTAACGACTGGACTGTGTAGACTGTTGGAAAGTGAAAAAAGTCTCTTGAGAGTGAAAAAGATAAGAGTTTTTTGTCTACTGCTGGATTTTTACTTCTTGTAGTATACCAAACAGAGAGATCTCTCTCTTTTTTTTTTTCTTTTTTTTTTTTCTTCAGTGTAATCAGATAATTAAAAAACAAACAAACAGGGATTTCAAAACACATTTCCATCAACCAACATTATGTGCTTATGATACAGAAGATTGAGAACAACTTAATTAAGTAGATAGCAGCAGTGGAGAGAAGATGGATGTGAGGAGGAGGAGATTACTTGCTCTTCGTGGAACTTTCTTTAGATGGTGTTGGATGCCTTTCTAGAGACACAGCATCAATGCAAAAAGAGAAGAAAAATACAGGAGACAAATGGCTAGAAGTTTATATCACTTTGGTGTTTAAAGCTATTTCTTACTGTAAGAGAAGTTAACAGCTTTCTCGGTGTTTTGTTCAAGGATCGTGTGGACATCAGATGAGGAGACAGGATAGCTAGTTTCAAAGATAGTAGCCAGTGCTCAGAAAAACAGCATGCTATAGCATCTGAATAACTTTAGGCAAATCTGCAGGATGCCCGACTTGAGATCCATATGGGTGTGACAGGAGAGAATTGGTCCCATCTAGAAACAAAGGTGCGATTGGGAGGGCAAACTAGAGATGTGAAACTCTGCACGAGGACCTCTGGGCTAAAGAGTGATAACAAAAAGATACCCAAAACAGCTGAAAGAGCAATATTGAGGGCTTGTGGTACGTCCTGCTGAACCCGGGGAATGAAACTTACTTTTGTTTTTCCCATGTTTAATGCTTTGCACAAATGAAGATGCTAAAGCAACTTAGAGATACGTATTTTTGTACCAGAGCCACATGATAAAGCATTCAAACATAATGCAAATAATTGCAAGCTGATGTATCCCGCAGTTTTAAAAAAAATGAATAAATAATTTATCTTTACACATGGGCAATCCTTGCTAAAAATTGAAAATCAGAACTCTTCTGTTTGAATGTATTTTATTTTGTTAATGGATTCACTAATATGAAAGGCATCTAATTGTATAATGTATTATTAGTCATTTTCTTTGGCATCCTATTAACTTTAAATAATTCTAATATTTAACATTTTATAACATGCACAACAAAGTTCTTCTATCTCCAGCAGAGGAAAAAACATGCATTAATAATAAATTTTTCGTAACTCTTTCTACTGTGTATGTTGTGATACATATTTGAGCAGATACATTGAGAACTGAAGGGTAAAATAACAAAGCGTGTTAGATGACATTTTAAAAATACACATTATAATATACTATGGTCCTGTAACTACAAGAGCTAGAATATAATTCAGTGCAATTAACTTATTTTAAAATTGAGTCGCATATAAATTGTGATAGGATATAACTAAGTGCATCTTCTAAATGTCTTTTCGGTGATAGCTGAACTGGAGTGTATAAAATGGTGATTAATGCCTACTAATGGAAGTGGCCTCCACCACAAGTTGTGAGCACTGTGGTTGTGGCTGAGTATAATAACCACACACAGAAACACTGCTAATCTCTAGCAAATCCCCAAGTTTTCCTGGGCTGGAAATAAGATGACAGGTCACATTAGAAATTTTCTCCTTATGGCATTTTTTTTTTTCTTTTGTTTTAGTAGGTCAGATCTTGTTCCCGTGTAGTGTGGAAGTATTATGGGAATGAGTGATGTCTAAGCTGCTTAACAAATGCACACTTTCCCCACACCAATCTGTTTTCTGGGGACAGCCAGGCTAGTGCTATACAGCATCCTCTCGGTTGGGTGCTATTAATGTTAATAAAATGCACTTAGCACTTAACATCTCGAGATCTCAAAAGAGCTTGCAAAGCAGCATCATTATCTTTACATTATGGGTACAGAAAATGAAGGATAGGGAGAGTAAAAGATTTGCCCAAGTTTCCATGGTAAATCAGTGACAGAGCCAGGAGCAGAGCCAAAAACTGTTGATTTATAGTCAGTCTTCTATGTAGTGTGCCATGCCATTTCACCAAACTCCATTTGCCAAGTCCCTACTGCATACAGAGACTGCAGATAAGGCTGCAGTCGTCCTCTGAAATGTGGATTTTGGGCTCAGAATAATGCAAAGCCAAATTAGATCTTCAAATGCGGGTGCCCTGTGTGATGCATCTCCAAGTGCAGGGCCACCTGTGCAATGGACAGCGGTGCAAAGATCCATGAATAAGCTGCTTTACATTCCTCTGTGCTGGGGCTACAGAGTAAAGGGACCTAGTCCTTGAGGAGCTGCAAGTACGTTTTACATGTGAATGAGGTCCTGGTTTTCATTCCCCTGGTCGTGGGGATGCATCGCCACGCATTGTGTTTTGCATGACTAAGCCTCATGGAGCTATGTGTTTGCACTGACTATTTTGTCATCTCTTTTGAAAATGACTACATCGAGATAATATATGAGCAGAAATGTATGTTGAAGGGCTTGTGCTAACATCTCTGTGAGATACCAAAATATTGCTAGCTATCTTTGGTAAGTAGGAAAATGAGGAGCTGAGTAACATGCCTGAGGAAGTTTGTGATGATTCAGGAATACAAACCAAATCTCCTTGTTTCAAATCCTTTGCCCTAGCCCCGGGGTCATTCTCTTTTCAGCTCCCTTAGGAGGCACAATACAGACCAAAAGCTACAAAGAACCGGCTGTCTTCCTGCCACTGTGGTTCACAGGAACATGCAGACAGCCAAGGGACAGTTTTGGTCAAGGTGCTTAGCCCTTGTAGGTGGGCATGCTTCCCTACAGGAGTGAAACACCTTCAGATTCCCCCTTGCAGTTTTATGCCTCTGTTTACAGTAATTGTTATGAATTGTAATGGTAGTGTTGGTGATTAATTTCTTCACTGTGTTTGCATGTGTGTGCCTGTGTTTCAAGAGATTGCCCTTGAAGAGCAAAGGTATGTAGCGAAGAGGGCAACAAGGAATTATTTATTTCAGACTAAGGGAAAAATGTGACGTCTCCCAGCCCTCTGACTGCCTGTCTGGGATTCCTGCAGGGCTACATCCTGCCTGCTGAGAAGCTCTGACTCGGCTGCAGTCACCAGTTTTCATATTAAACATAATCCAGGACACTGAGTTACCTACAAGAGGGTATTTCCCCTCAGCCAAACCTCCCTGCATGCCTGCACTGGTCAGACCTCCTCATGGTACAGGCAGCGTTTATCCTTAGCATTTGTTCTTCCCGTTGTCCAACCAGTTTTATCCACCTCTGGTCCCATCTTGGCCAAGTCTGAACTTACTGAAGTGCTTTCTTCAGTTCATCCATTCCAATTCACTGCAAAGGTGCTGCAGTTCTGGCATCTGCTTACTTTCTTCCCTCCACTGGACTAAGCGTTTGGGGTTCTGCCAGCAGAAGATAGGACCACGTAATGCCATGATTTAATATAAATACAAGTCGATGGCTGTTTGTTCTCTAACAGACTTTCTGGCTGCAGTCTTGGTGAATAGGTGTGTGTGTCTGAACTCAGCTTGGCTATTCACAGCTCCACAAATGCATGCATATATCTGCATACAGCTTGCTGAGTTGTTTTTGGTTTTTTGTTTTTTTTCCACCCTGCATCTAAATAGGCCCTAAAAATCTGAGCTATTCTTTCTCTCTCATCCTGGTATGCGATATCAGAGAGCTTTGAAAGACTTTAGGTTTGCATTGAAGCTTGCACTGCTATATAATTTTGTGTATCTGTGCTGTTGAAAACTAAGAATTTAGGTCAGGCTTTGTATAAAAAAAGCTAATATAAGGTGGACAACTTTGTTATACATCCCTATGCGTTTAAAAGTCCCAGTTGGAAAAGAAAGCAAGATAGCAAGAAACACAAACATGTGTTGGATTATTTCTTGTTAAGCAAATGTAGTACTGTGAAAGATTGACAGCACGGGAAACTGGAGTCCTCCATTTATCCACACTTCATTTCTATCCATTTATCCACACTTCATTTCTAATATCTGGCTTCAACAGCAGATTGTAACCATAGAAAGGCTATAGACTCTGGGTGAAATGGCACTCCCTTTTGGATCCAGTTTTATAAAAGAAAACAATTATTCACAGAATGCATGTCTTTATTCTTTATTGCACATTTCAAAGTCTCCATGAATACTCATTTGCATGTGACAGCTAATGCTGCATCTTGTATTGGCCAGTAAGAGGCATGATTGCACTAAATTGGAAGCAGCAGGCACAGGTTTTTCTTTTAAGAATGGGGGTGGGGGTAGCCATCCACTCGTACTGTTCTCAAGTCTTCAGTCAACACGATTTTAGAACAGTTGCAAGTCTAGTTACTGGGATAATAAATCCCAAATTAACTGAATATGCAGATTTCACTTCCATTGGGTTACACTCTTTAAATTGACATACCCTTCACTTTATCTTTTGTTAACGACCCCAACTTTTAAAGCAATCGAGGAGTGGAGAATGGAAAATACTAAGCTTGTACTTCAGGAGTGAAAAATGAGGACAGTAACATTCCCCAAACTGATATTAGTATTTCTTTTCCCCCTCTTTCTTTTTTGATAAACCTAAATAAATACGTCCACTCACCCCGCATAATTTTTCCAAATGATCTTGTTATCTGAGTGACACACAGGATAGCAGAACCCTCGCAATGCAGAAAGGCTGTTGCCGGCAACGCTTACAATAAAATCTATGTACACAGCAGCAACAGAAAATATTTATTTGCTAACATGTTCCTATTCCCTTTTGAAATGCATGCAGCTTCGACTCAGAAGCACTGGAAGATATCAAGATAAATACTTCTATGGTTTCTATGTAATCCCTTTGAAAATTATCTGGAATATAACGGGGACAAAAGCAGCTCCTTGAAAACTATCCGAAACTCACTCTTTTCTTAAATGTAATCTCCCAGCAAAATAAGAGAGCATAGGAACTAGCTGTTCATAAAAGCCAGGAGATTAGGAAAAACACCTTGAAAAGGTTTACTACAGAAAACACCGTATCATGATCATTCATTTCCAAAAAGTTAAAATTGAAAGCTCCTTTTTTTTTTCTCCTATTTCCCGACAGCTACGAGCTTTTAATACATTTCACTAGAAAGCCTTTAAATGCCATATGAATTGTAGCTAAAACATCAGAAAGTTTTTCATGCATGCAGTTTAACGACGAGATTACCTGCAGTACGTTTTTTCCAGCAAGAAAACTATGTAAAACCATTGCATTCCAGTAACAGACAGGACTTACTTTGTAAGATGGATTTCAAAAGATCTGGAGGCTGCTGTTCCTTATAAAACTATGCCAAAGACTATTTAAGTGGCCAGTAATATAAACATTATGCTACTAACACTGAACAGTTTATCACATAAATATAATTGTCTTCTTTTAGAAGAATAATAAAAGCCAAATCCATATGTTACACATTATTTAAAATTGTTTTCTGCAAGATGTATTAATCCCAGTGAAGAAGCAATTCTTCTACGATAGGAGTATAACAGCAGTTTTATTTTATTACATTGTCATTGTTTAATTTGTTTGTTCCTGGTAGTAGTTTCACAGATTTTTATGAACTGTTACTTTTATGGAAAGTCAAGTTACAAATGATGGACGCTGTTTGCTTTCAGGAAAAGAAAGGTCATGAAGGTAGATAATGTATTTATTTATTTACTTACTGTACTCAACTTTTAAAAAAAATCCCTCAATTCTTAGCAGAAGCTAAAATAACTTGTGGTTTTTAGACCCAGGAGGCACATGTTTTGATATTGCTCCTCAGCAACACTGCTAGCTCTGCAGTCTATTCAAATTTGGGAGTAGAATTTAAAGCTCGGATAAACAGCGTTTGTTCGCAATGGCTGTGCAGAGCTTACAGTTTATCTTTACAGAAATGTGGTCTTGCAACTAAATGTCATTTTGTGTATTTGTTTTTATGGATTTGAGCTGAAAGCTATAGCAATAACTTAATTGCTAAAAACCTCACAGTTCCACTTTGGACTGTTATTTTCCATTGAATAAAAAATAACTATTTTTTTTCCTAGGTAACATAAAGCCTGATTTTGAATTCTTCTGTTCTAGAATTTAAAATTATTAACTGTCATGTGTGAACCTGAACTCTGGATTACTCGTAGTGTAACGTAAGGACAAGATGAGACTTTAAAAAACTTTGAGACTAAAAGCAGCTCTCAAAAATTGACTGTTTAAATGCAACATGGAAAAAGGGGCTTAAGCTGCTGAAATATTTTGGGCATGTTCACATCTGTAAATGAGGCTGAAACATCTGACCTATTCAAACTTGAACAAACCTAAAAATGTTTTCATTTTAAAAAATTAATTATAGCAGTCCCAACAATAAAACAGTTTTGTAAGGCACCTAAAAAGTAAACATAAGGGAAAGTACACAATGCCAAGTATATGAAGTACGTAAATTATAATACAAATCAAAGTACAAAATATGTTAACATTCCTTTTTGTTTCATAGTTAACTCATTGTTATCAAATATGCAAAATACAAGAGAGGCTTTCTGACCTCGGGTATGTAACGACTGGTTGTAAGAGCTGAAAGAAATTTCTCTGTGCTAGAAAATGCACATTGTCTGCTTTCTTTTAACCAGTCTTCATCAGCTGGAATACCACCAAGTTTCTTATTTGCTGTCCCTATCCCAATAGGAAGTACATTGCCATTGCTTGTTGGAATCGTGATCAGATCCTACACACAGTCTCCAATTATTATTTTTTTTTTAAATGGGTTGTGGTTTAAACATTGCTTTGACTGAAGTTAGTCACCAGCAAAGCTAAATTTCATGTTTGCTCTGTGCTGTACCGTTTTCAGTCTGTCCAGTTTTGATTAAGATATCTTTTACCTAAGGGGGGAAAAAAAAAACCCACACAGTAACAAAAACCCACCAAATCAGTTTTTCCTTTGTCCTTTTAATCCCGGCACACACTCTTCAAGCCCGATATTGTGATATGCATTAATACATATATATATATATATATTTGTATAGACAAACAAGCCTGTTTAAATAGATGCTAACTCTGAATATCGGAGGTTTAACGTTGGCACTTTCCGTGGGCTCTAGCGTCGGCTCATCTCTTTGTGCCTCTGTTTCTCACTGCACCTTTTGTCTGCCTTAATTGCTTAGATTATAAACTTTTTCTCACTCTCACTATGTGCTTTTATAATGCCTGACACAATGGGGCATGGACCTTATTAGGGCATCTTGTCACTGCTGTGGTTATAATAATCCAGCTGGTGATACTACCACTATTAATAAAAATAATAATAAAAGTTTTAAGCTACCACCACCCATAAAAACAATAATAATCATCATTATGCTATGTTTCCTAAGAAGAGTGTTCATAGCCCTGGCTGTGAAGCTTTCTTGTTCCAAACTCTATAGAAAGTCAGGAAAAGTTTTACTCAATGAAGTTTTAAAGATGTATTTATTTATTTAGGCTTCGATATTAAAAAATCGCATTTATGTGCTGCAGCTTTAGAACTAACAAGATGAGTTGCAACATGGCCATGAAAAAAATCTAACTCATTGTTTCACATTATCATATATATTGGCCTCGACATATATGTGTGAGGTTTCTTGTTTGTTTTGGTTTTTTGCTGTCAAGGAAATTACAGCAACACATTTTTATTTCCTTTGTCTGTGTGACAGAGTGGGATACGCTCAGGTCAAATGTTGAACTCCATTTTATATTATAAATACATTTTAGATTAGGGCATACTTTTTGCATATGTAAGCAAGATTATTAGGAGGTATTCCAGTTGCTCTTCAGCCTGAGAATAGTTGTTGACACTTCATTAGAGAATATCTGGGATATTTTTAACCTAGATCATTTCAGTGACCCAGTTTATAACGCAGCCTCGGTTGTGTAGGTGCAATTCAGGGGACAATGAAGTGCAGCCCAGCAAGCCGAAACGAGCTGGTAGGGCCGGGCAAGAGCATTTTTAACAGGCATTGAGCACCAAAGGCAGCATCTTGTTGAATGCTGTGCTGAAACAATTCAAACAACTGCTTAGGACTCTTAGATAAAAGTGTCTCCTGATTAACCATCCCCTTCCTGAGGAACAATAGAGCCTACATGGGAACAGAGAGGGCAAAGAGCAAAGATGGTGGTGGAGCACAGGCAGAAAATAATACTGGCTGGGGCTGGAAAGGGTGTCTCTGAAGGGACTTGCCATCATTAGATGTGGGTTAATCATTTCTGGGGATGACAAAACAGGAAAGTGCTGTCTGGTTGCGTACATCATGAAGCCAGGGAGGAAGAGGAGCTGAGCAAGGCATGGGTACACCCATGAAGTTTTGCAAATAATCTTGGCTCTGGTGCTTCTGAAGAGTAAAACAGCCAGGAAATTCCTGTGCTAAGCTTGCATTTCAGTCCTGTCAGTCAGGTCTCACTGGGGACGCCATCACGGAGCCTGGACTCGTGTCTAGGAGCACCCTGGGAGAGGCAGGGCTGGCGAAGAACCTCCGGGTCAGCAGGACTCAAAACCCAAGAGGCATGGTGGGACAGGAGGATTGAGCGTGGGAGGGCATTGCAGAGATCACTATTTGGAAAACTGATAAACTTGGCCCAAATTAATTTGATTTCAAACACCGGCTGCTGATCTTGTCCCAGCAGGTGGGTGCCTGAGCAGAAGAAGCTGCACCCAAGAGCACCCACTGGTAAAAAGGAGTGTGCTATATTTGAAACTTCTTCTGCCTCTGCTTGCTCCACTGGTACTCTTTGCTTAGGAGGGAAAAAGCATTTTTCACATGCATACTGCTGATTTACTCTCAGAGGGACAGAGTTCAAATTTTATTCAAGTCAGATACCAAAACATTGGCTATTTCTCTCAATTTTGTGAACCCTTAATAACTTTCAAAACTGGGCTTAATATTTCCTAAGAATAGAGTGTCTCAGCATATTCTCTGTACCTTCTTAGCCTGGCAGGAGATGCCGTGAGAACTATCATTCTTGTATTAATTTGGCATTTTTGCTTTAAAGCAGATTCTGTGAGTGGGAGAGGGAAGGTGGAATTTTGATACTTCAGAATTATCTGGCTCCACATCTATTTATTCCACAAATACATAATATTCCAGTGAAATCATTGAGATTTTACTTTTTTGAAACTCTCTTGCCTGTCTTTACCAACTTCCATTTAAAAATAACCCACTGGCTTTAAAACAGATGTGATCCTGTGTGCTTCTGAATGCCACCTTAATACTTCTGAGCTTCTCAAGTCATGTCACGGTCCTTGTACGTACAGAAGGCACTGGATGTCACCAAAGATGTCCAGCATCTGGCGAGACCGATGCGAAGTTCTTTGTGGCAAGAGACTAAACTCACAGTGATGGTGATGGTGTCCTTCTTCTCCCAGACTGCTGTATCCGCAGAGGGAAGGGGTTAGGGTTGAGAGATGAGATGAGGTGAGGAAGGACTGCTCCATATGTATCTCTCAGCTCTCGCACATCTATCACATCTTGTGTCATCCATGTCTTTACTCCTGTACTAGAATTAAGGGAGTGCTTTGCAGTCTGCCATATTCTGTGGGTTTAGACAAAATATGAAACCAATTCCCAAAGGTAGGATCCATGACAAAATAAAGTTGCAGGAAGCACTTAATATGAAGGAGAAACACCAGCAGTCATAGATTTGGGGATTTGGGGTTGATTTTGGTTTTGTTTTTGGTTTTTTTTTCCTTTTTTTTTTTTTTTTAAGAGCTTCATAAATATCTATTTCCAAGGAAAATAATTCCCAAAGGCAAAATGGTAAGGAATCTTATTTGTTTATCATGGTGTCAAGTTTGTTCCTGAACTGAAGGGTTTCCCAGGTACTTAGCATGTGAGAGAAGTGTGATTAAGGCTAAGAATGTCTTGTTTAATTAAGCTGCTCTATACCCCTTGAGGGTAAGCGCTGTCATCTTTTTACATATAGGTAAACTACACCATAGAAAGGTAAGAGGTAATGCCTTTTCACTGAGCGGAGCAGGGAAGCTAAGGACAAGGCATCTCTGTGGATGCTGGAGGAAATCCTCCCCTTCTTCAGCTTTGTGGCACCAATACCTCCTTATGCACGTGGTAGACCTGCAAATGCTATATTAACCTTCCAGTTTTGGTGCGTGGTTGCTGGACGTGGTCCTGTCTGGGACAGGACAATGCGGTGGCAGGCAGGGCATTTGGATCCCACCTGCATGTGTTTGGTGTCCTTCTCCAGGCCGTTTCCAGAGCTTGTCTCAATCTGCTTTGGAGATGATCACAAATGAGCAGTTGGGACTGCACAGACTGTCAGCAGTGGAGCGGGGAGGAAATCCCCAAATCACCTTTGCTCTCCCCAGGAGGGAACTTCATTTCTCCTAATAGAATTAACAATCCCACTTGCAATTTCTAAGGGCACCTTTGAGGCTCTCACACTTTAAAGCTCTGCTGTGATGCAGGTTGTATGTTTAGTTGCCAGGTACAAGCAGTAGAAAAAGAGTGTGTTTGCTACGAGAGACGTTTTTTAAAGGTTATCCACCATGTACTACATTTTTCAAGAAGAAAGGTAGCCACCCTCAGTCACATTGCTTTGTGAAGTAGTAACACTACCATTCAGCATGATGTTGTAAAGTATTGCTAGCAGAGTATTAGGTTAGGTTATTGCAGAATATATGGTAATGAGTGTGAGTTCCTTAGGTGCAAGGTCCCACTGAATCCAGTGGAAGCTGTCACGCTGCTATCTGCAGGAACAGTTATATCTCCTTTTCTCTCAGTGTAAATTTAGCTACTACAAAGAAATAAATTTTATTAGAGAACCTGTGTAATACTGTATTGAAACTGTGATAAAATTATTGGAAGTATTTGACATTATCTTCTTTTCTTTCTTTGATACCAATATTTTTTGTAGACTTCTTATACAGACTGCACTAATTATTGTGCATATAATCTTGCACCATCAAATAGACTAACGCATTAGCTATTTCTCTCAATCTCTTCATGCTTTCTTTCTCTGTGAATCACATCAATGACAGCAGTTAAGTAAATCAAAGTTTATAAGACTTGGGGAAAAATTGTCATATGCTATACACAAAAAACAGCTACTATATTTCAAAGTTTTGGTTGAAGTAATAATATCAAAGGATCTCTGTCATATGGGAATCTTTTCCTCTCACATTCCTGCACTATATACTATTAAACAGCTTTAGTAAGTGAAGCACAGTAAACCCAAAGTGCCAGTTTACTACCGGTGGGGGGTGAAAGAAAAGAAAAATAGCAACAGAGACAAACCAAAACCAAATGAATCCTTCCTGTGGATACTCCTCGTGTGTGTGTGTATCAGTGTGTTCGTGCTTTGCTTTTTCTTCTGCCTTTCCAACAACAATGTTAAAAAAGCAAAAAGTGTTAGGGCAGAAATGCTCCAACTATTTTTAAGTTCTCTGACAGAAGAAAACATTTCAGATCTTTCTTACCAGTTGATTCAGGTTGTTTCTTTTGTTAACATGTGTCCTTTAAAGTGAAGTGGAATAAAACTCTGTTGCTGTTTACTTTTTTGCATAAGTTTCAGAAAGAGAAAGTCTGTGGCTTTACTCTTCAGGGTCAGATATTTTAATTTGGGGGAGCAGAGAATGGGTAACCTGAATTTTTTTTTTAATTTTTTTTTTCCCCAGAAGAAAATGCTCCTTCACGAATGACTTTTGCTTCTCTCCTTAGTCCATAAATCATAGGAGGCCCCAGCCTAGTAAACCTGCCTTGGACTGATGTTTTATATAAGCACTTTAGAGTAGTAAGTAATCAACATGCCACTCTTCAGTGCAGAACATAAGTAATAAGGAGCAAGGCAGGTGATGTTTTCTATAACAAGACAATGGCAGAGCGGTGCCCGTGCTGGAGGCTGCCTGCAAACCCACCTTGCATGGAAGCAGGCATCTTCCTGGGGTTTTCTTTTCAATCACAAATTGCACCACAACCAAACCCTGACCCCGGTGGCTAACGCTCCTTGGGTTCCCCATTGCCATTTAACAGGGTGTTTAATAGTGGCAGTCCTCTGCTGTGGCATGGTTTTGCTCTGCTTTACTTTCACCGCAGCAAGGTCTGGAGCAGTTTGCTCTGCTCCTCAAAAACCTGTGTTCTGGAGGGACGTACGCACATGTGAAAGTGTGCAGAATGCCTATATTGTTTTGTTCGTACACAAATACAAGTTTCCCAGCCTTGATTGAGGTATTCTTCTTCCTTGGTAGTGATTTTCTACCTATATGAGGAAAGAGCAGGAATACTCGAGAGTAATTGCTCCCCCAAAGTGAGTAAATTTAGCCTTTAATTTGACCTCTTTCCTTTGTTTGTTTGATATTTGTGTGTTTATTTTCTTGGTTGTAAACAGACTACTTAAAGGGTGAACTGCAGAGGGAAAATGCAAATATTTATGGAATAATTTACTGGAAAGAGAGTATAAATTTTGTGCCAACCATTGGCCTCAGTCAGTAAGAATATTATCACCTTTTGGTATGTCTCCAGTAAAATTGCACCTTTTACCAATATCTGGTTTGATTTAGTAGTGGAAGAGGAATGCAAGCCTTTTGGGTTTCAACTATTCTTTATGGTATATTTTCTCATGAAACAATGCAAAGAAAGTAGCTCTTGACGAGTCACATTTTTCCACACAGTGATCTCTTGTTAGAGACCTGTGAGACTACTGTAATTTCCTTCCCATTATTTTCAATGAATTCCATGCACGTGAAAGAGAAAATGGATAGTGGAGCCTGAGTTCCTGTACTACCCACTGCGTAGGTACTGAAAGGAGGATGGAGACTTACCGTGGGATTCTTTACATTGCTCTTCTGCTATACATTAGCTTTAATCTTCCACTGAGCAAAATATAGGCATTTGTAACAAAAATAATGAGAGTTAGCCCTTTGGAGACTCTATGGTATGGGTCAGATTTACCTTTCGGTATCCTGATGTAAAACGCTGAGATCAGAGAAGTTACACCAATGTAAAACAGGTGTGCATATGCACATACATATATGGAGACAGATGTATATTTCCTTTCATTTAACAAACACGTATAATTCAGACCTTCACCTCTACCAAAAAAAAAAAAAAAATCTTTAACTTTAAATCACTGTTACTATCAGGGTTTTTACTAGCAGTGTCTTATCAACTGTAGGTAAAGAAGATTAGCGAGTAACCAACCTTAAAGTCTGCACAAAAATCATAAGTCTGACCACACAAACATCATGATATTCAAGCACTGCAACTTCGCAACAAACCTTCTGCTTAAAAAATGTGAGTGACCACAATACACGCATCCATTTTGTGCAAATCGCATGCACAGTTTTAGCTCTGACCTAGAATGAATTGACTTCTATTCCCAAAGCTATATACACAGTGTTAAGTTATTTGGGGTTAATTTGCTGGAAAAAGGATTAGAAGCAAGTTAAGTTTGTGTGTCTCTGAGAAGTAAGCTTTTGTCTCGGTTGTTTATGCACAGGCATAGAAAGAAATCAGGAAGCAACAGGGTATGTGGAGGAAGAGGGAAAGGGTTACAGCCTCGAGTTTCCTGAGAAGCACAGCTTGCAGTTCTGCTGCGGAGAAGGTTTCTCCGTCTGGCAAGCCTCCTGGGATGCCAGACTGGAGCAACCAGTTTGCAGGAGCTGTGCAGGGGGACAACTTCCCCGGCCGCCCATCACCACAGGCAGTCCCATGCTGGTGCCAGTACTCCCGCTTCTCCCCATCAGCCTCCTCCCAGTCTGCTCCGCCACGAGAACTGCCTGCGCAGAGGGGCAAGCCTGCGTTGGTGGCGGCTGTTAAATCTGTTGAAAATACAAGGATGTAATATCGGAGTACTCCAGGTAGTGTGGGTCAATGCGTGAATGAGTCCGAGAAAAAACACAGGAGGATTAAAGCAACTGTCCGAGCAACAAAGGGAGTTCCCTGGGCTGCTTCTTGTACAGGCTAAATTAGGTTATGGGAAATGAAGGAATGCGCTTCTCGTGCTTTAGTGAACCGTTTTAAACTGTGCAAGGTATGGAGATGGCAGGTTACTGTGAATGTATCGTTACAAGCCTTTCCCCCTTCTCACCCCACTCCCCAAACAGAGTTTCCAATGACATTAGCAATAAAGAAATACGCTGAAACCCAGTTCTGCTTCAAGAAAGGGAATGCTTTAGAAAACTCAGTTGTCTGTTGAGGAGTTGCACGTTATACGTGGAGATGAAATTCTACCACACGAAAATAGCTCTCCTTTATGCCCAAATTGCAAAGGAGACCTAACCAGAACATTTCTGATAACGCTTCCATAACGTGCGCGCGTGTGTGTGTTCTCCGAGGCATTCATTTGGCTGGCACATTGGAAAATGGTTAACACAGTGAATGTGGGGTGTCATTTTTTTAGTGGAGAATGTGTGCCAGAAGAATTCAACTGTAACCACTAAATATTTGCTTAAAAATAATTTTAACCATCTGGACTCCTTTTTTTCTTATTATTCTTA
>VZTL01007235.1:0-28181 GCA_013400535.1 Scopus umbretta
AAAAAAAAAAGAGGAGGAAAAGAACAAAGAGTGAAATTCTAAATACGGATGGGTAAACATTATTTTTCCCCATTCCCTTTTTCCATAAAGACATTCATTGTAAGCATTAGAGGAAACTACAAAATAGAAGGGTAATAAGTAAAGGAAAAGTAAATGAACAAGAGGATTTTGAGAGACACTTCTTAAACAATAATCCCCAAGCCCTCTCACATGAGGCATGTCTATGGAACAACAGCAGTGTAGCATAAAGATCCCTGAAGTTATGCCTGAATACTTGGGCTGGGAGTGTCTTCCAGGCATGCACTGTGGTTGCATGTCAACTCTGTATCGGTACAAAACTTGGGTGTACACCAGTTACTTGTCACGCCGTGGAAGATGCTGTGACATGCTGCAGATAGGTTCACTGTCATAGTTCAGGTGATCCGGAAACCAGAATGTGTTTCCCAGTTTAGAGGCTTACGAATTTGATTTGTGAAAAGCTTATTCAGCTGAACTTGCTGATTAGGGTTTAGCCTGAATTTGCTTTAAACTGATTTGTTTACAGCACAATAAATCTAGCTGCACATGCACAAAGACAGACGAGGGAAAGGCTAAGACACAAGTAAAGAAAAAAAAAAATATATAAAGGGAGAACGGCTAAATCACAAGTTCCACAACGACTTGAAACTCAAGAAAGGGTGGCATTGCTTGGGTATTAGATTAATTTAGGAAAGAGAGTATCAAGAGCATCTACAGACAAAGCCAAAGTACGTAATAACACATAACTATGCAAGGGACTGGATGGGTAAATAACTAACTTTGTAAATTTCTTAGTAATTTAGTAGTAGAAAGGTGACCAAGGAGAGAACTGCTTAGCAAGAAGAAAAACTAGTAATGATACTTAGAGCACATTAAAAAAGATCCTTCCATCTGTCTTCATTCAGAAAGATAACACTGACCAGACGACCAGAAGAAATAAAAAACAGGAGAAGAAAGATAACTTTCTTCTTAGGCCAGAATAAGTAAAGAGCAGGTTAAAGACTGTGGTGCAAATCAGAGATTTTCAAACCCTTTGGGCTTGATCAAGTGTACTTTAACACACTTGGGAAACTAAGTGAAGCAATCTCAGAGACATTGGTAGTTATTTCAGAGGTCTGAAGGAGCTCTCAGAAGAAAAGGGATAAATATTATATGCATTTTTAAGAATAGGTAAAAAAGGGATGAAGGAAACTATAGATGAGTTGACAATTTCTATTCTCAGACACATGAACTAATTTTAAAACTACTTAAAGCAACAAGATGACAGCAAGGTGGAGAAACACAAATAACAGGGATTTCTGAAGAATGAATCACAGCAAACTAACCAAGTTATCTTCTGCTACTTGAGTGATGTAAAGGCCACATATTTTGATGTTAATAAGGGCTTTAATACTGTTTACATGATACTCTCAGAATCATGTTGGGGGAGAAAATTACCTGAAACAGATGAAACCACCTGGAGAGGGGTACGCAGCAGGTTGCAAAAAATGTACCATAGAGCAGTTATGTCAAACAAAAAGAGTATACCAAGTGATGTTTCACTGAGATCTGTCTGGGTTTGGTCCCATTCATTATTTCTATTAATGCCTGGATAGTGAGGACAGAACTTGCCCCGACTAGGAGATGCTGCAGTACTTGGACAGCAGGATGGACGAGATTCAAAACCACAGTGCCACATTAGGAAAGTGTGAAGACCTGTGTGCAAGTAGGGATAATCAACTGCACAAACACGAGACAGCAAAGACATCTGTACCAAAGATCCGCACACAAGGGTCTGGACCTGATTTTAGCAGATCAAAGACTGAACACTGGTGGTTTGTGTCAAACTTTCAGAAAAAAAGTAATAATTATGCAGGAATGTACAAGGAGACTTGTACATAAGACACGTGGCATTTCTGCAGTCTCTTCAGTACAGCTGAGTCATAGCTTTATTTAATTTTCTGAAATATTCCTCAGGAGCTGCAAACCAACTGAAGACAATCCTGAGTAGGCCAACAAAATAATTGGAGATCTTAAAAACACAAGCCATGAGGAAAGACTAGGAAGTAACAGATTTAAGAATATGTCGTAAGAGAAATGATACAAGTAGGTCATCTAAAAAAGTTACAGAATGTCCATCAACTGGAAAACATGTTATAAGAACACATCAGGTCAGGTAGCATTTGCCAAGTGTGGTTTAGGTACAGCTCATCCTATCTTATCTTCAGCATGGAGATGAAGCCGATGACTGCCCGAAGTCCTTTTTAGTCCTATATTCTACCATTTCAAAATGCAGTAGCAGATTCAAAGTATTTGTACCCCAGACCACACAATTTTATACTTTTTCACTGCAAATGTCCTGCCTATATTTTTTCCCAGTCGGGTACTGACAGAAGAATGCTCTGAATCTCACATTCATCTCTTCAGCGTCTTGACACGGGCTGAGCCATAATCTTCAAAAACTAGACAGCAATGAAAACAAATGGTTTCATTTTCACCCAGACTTTCACGGGCAGAACTTAGGTTCTGCTTTATGCCACTCTCATTAAATAATCTGTGAGATCAGTGCTCCCTTTAAAAAGGGGGGGAAAAAAAAANCTGTCACTTTTGTAACTGAATCTATTGTTCCAAGTTTCTATTTCTCTATTATAGGATGACTTCAGCATAGAACTTTCGTACTAAAGGGTTAAGAGACATGGCTTTTCCTTATTTTATCTCAAAAATCAAATTCCCCACTGTAGTTAAGGTTCTGTGGAATTTATATCTAATAATTTCTATTCCCTTCTCCATTCTATTTCCCACCAACCAGTAATTGTCCCAGGGAAACAAACAAACAAACAAAAAAAATCAGACATAAGGCTTTGCACTTAATACCTCTGAAAAATGTCTACAGGGATCTTTTATATACCATTCACTTTCCCTCACTGTAATCTCTAAGCCCCTTTTGAAGACTGACCTTATCCTTTAGAGTTGGGAATGTTTTCCTCAATGATCAAGCAAAGAGGTTCTGCTGAGTTTAGATTTCACTGAGAAATTCACTCACTTCACTGAAATTGCTACTTTTATATATGAAATTAATGGAAAGCTTTCTTATTGACAGTGAAGAGGGCACCTGCACTGAAAAACTGTAAAAGAAGATACACCAGTTCTGTGAACTGATCTGCAGCTATTATTGCAGAAGAGTTTCACTGCT
This sequence comes from Scopus umbretta, assembly GCA_013400535.1. Classification (NCBI taxonomy): domain Eukaryota; kingdom Metazoa; phylum Chordata; class Aves; order Pelecaniformes; family Scopidae; genus Scopus; species Scopus umbretta. The sequence goes on from VZTL01007235.1 coordinate 3,191, forward strand.
TTTTAAGGGGTGAGAGAAAAAGCACAAGCAGAGAGAGCACACACTGCAATNGACTTTCACGGGCAGAACTTAGGTTCTGCTTTATGCCACTCTCATTAAATAATCTGTGAGATCAGTGCTCCCTTTAAAAAGGGGGGGAAAAAAAAAATCGTGGGTTTTTTTTAACCTGCATTAGCATGGTGAAAGTCAGTTTCGTCTCCAGCTCCATCCACGGCATTTGTATGCTCTTCAGGCCTGTCATTAGTCATTGTTCTTCGGATGCTCTGGTACCTAGGGTTAGAAAACTGGACTTTATATATGGTATATGGTAACTATGATCCAATTTTGCCTCCAAGGGAGCTTGCCCCTCTTTTCTGCTATGTAGATTAATATACATTGACCTCTAATATCTACATTAATAGCCTTTTGGACTTCTGAAAACCATTATCAGATTATTTTTTTTTTTTCGCTACATAGCTTATGAACACAGGCGAAATACAAAAACCCTAGAAGCCCACATGCAAATTAAAAGGGACAGCCACATAAAAATAAATACATACAGCCAGCTGCAGTAGCAACTGTCACCCTTCAGTCTTCATACTCAGACTTACAACACTGAGTGTGGTTTTGCAAGCACACAATTCACAAACAACAAGGGTAATTCTTACCGGCGATTCAGCTGTTCCATTTGCTGTATGGAATTTGACCTCTGGAGAATCTGTGGGGCTGGGGGAGCTGTGGGTCGCTGCCATGTTGTTGTCCTGTTCACGTGGTCCACATAGAAAATCCGCCCATGGCTGTCAATTCGAGCCTCCCAGTCTAAGTAGCAATAAAATACTGTGAACTGCGGAGGGCTTGGGGTTTATTTATTTATTTATTTTGGCTCTGTCACTTTTGTAACTGAATCTATTGTTCCAAGTTTCTATTTCTCTATTATAGGATGACTTCAGCATAGAACTTTCGTACTAAAGGGTTAAGAGACATGGCTTTTCCTTATTTTATCTCAAAAATCAAATTCCCCACTGTAGTTAAGGTTCTGTGGAATTTATATCTAATAATTTCTATTCCCTTCTCCATTCTATTTCCCACCAACCAGTAATTGTCCCAGGGAAACAAACAAACAAACAAAAAGTAACAGGATACTCAGTCTAATTCTCTCGGACTGAAGTAATTCAAGATCCTATTTCTGAGAGTTATTTCCAGTGCAAAAGGCCAATGAATAAGTACCAAAAACCTTGCAAAGCTTGACACCCATCATTGTTTTTCCCCAGCTAGTAGTAACAGTAATAAAACATATCCCAGTGTTCTTTCTGGGATTACATGTTAAAGGTAAGCAGACCTGCCAGAGAAGATGGACAAATATAACAATCAGACTCCGTCATATACTAAATGCATGTTCCAAAATTGCCAATTCTGCAAATATCATAGCAAATTCAACTTGTGCAAGCAGTAACTATAATGCTGTCCACTGGTTTTGCAACACAAGTTACAGACACTGTTAGAAGTCCAGACCGTGGAGACACACCAGGAGAGCAGAGATGAAGGTGCTGGGGGTGGGCGGGCACGTAATAATAGAAAAAATATCATATATATTTTATATGCAGAAACAGACATGCCTGATTCTTGGGCATTAGCAACTGCAGAAGATGTGCAAACCATTTAATGTGTCAGTTGAAAAACAGTCTTTGAGAGCTCAGAAGGTTTCTAGAAGAGACTTTCTGTATTACAAGACTAGGTGGAAACATCAGTCACTGCAGTAACACTTTAAAAAACCACTGGCAAGCAACCAATCCTAAATGACCGCTGCTCCACGAGGAAAGGCGGCATAAAAATGTCGACAACAGAGAAGAAGACCTAAATACTACTGTAAAGTATTTAATACTGACAGCCTTAAAACCTCAGGCTTTGTTACTGTATGCATCCTACGACTTCTGTCAGCTCTTGAAGGCAGCCAAGTGGCTCGCTGCATTACACTGTAGGGCCTGAGCTGACTCACAAAGAGGAGAAAAAGCAGGTCTTGAGATAAACTCATTGTGTCATCTCCACATGACAGCTGTGTATTTTAGCTGGCCACAACACAAATTACTCTTCCATCCTTATGATGCACAGTCAAAATAGCCTATTACTGTTTAAAGCATTTCTAGTGTGAACAAGAGCTATGTAGGATAAGATGAGGAAGAAAACAAAAAGCAGCACAATAGCATAGGAATAAACAGAACCGTTTAAGGAACAAATTTCAATTCCAGGATAAAAAATTCTAAGTTTTGTATTATACTGTACATTTAAAATACAAGCTTAAAAATAAACAAAATTACATCTATGCAAAGCCTATGGCATAATCACTGTAAATGCTATTCAAAATATAACACATTTGAAGCTTATTAAAAAAAATTCATTTTTATCTCAAAAAAGCAAACTGAAACATTTCAACATTCTCTGAAAAATGTTTCCATTTTCTGAAAAGAAAAAACATTTAAACAGATGTTCCTGTGCAAAGGTCCCATTTCAAAAAAGTTGTATCCTCTGATGAAATAAAAATACCCAAATTTTTAACCAGAGTTTGCAAACAAAACAAAACATGGAAGTATTCCGGGAAGGACAGAATTGTTCACTGGGGGGGATACCAAGCCAGTTTAAATTTGTGAATTTCATTATTCTGCTTAAATGTCAAACCCTAAACCACTGTGTAACAGCTGAGATTTTTCTTGTGGTGATTGTATGTCCAATTCTGACATATCGTCACCATTTCTGTAACGTGGTCTTGCAGAAGAAAAGCATTTTAGCCTGCAGTCAACTTTAAATACACACATTTAAACACTTGGGCAATGGCTTCTAAAGTAAAGCACCTGCATCAGTGTTGTGATGGACAAGCATATTTTCCATTAGTCACACCGTTGTTAGACAAATGTGTTACAAATAACTTAGCTTGCTGAATTGCAAAATTGTAATTCACCAAGGTTGTGCAGTCAAGCTTATTTGTTGATTTTGCCCTAGGAATGTAGGAATTGGGAGCATTATGTTGCATGCTATAGGCAGAAATACTAGATAAATATTTCAATTCTTTCTCTTGCTCTTTAACTTAACCTACACAACTGAAAGAAATACACCTATTCTTCTTTCCTAAGAAAGAGGGTTCTGGTGAAATAACAAATAAAATACAACCCAAATTACAAAGAAATTACAGCTTATAACTTAAAATTGTATTCTAAATGTTTTCTCTAGTTTTTCACTATTAAAATATTAAAACCGTTACATATCTGAAAGTGGAGCTTTAGAGAGAAAAACTGAACCTAGGCAACAATTAGTAGTTACGACTTTATTCACATTAGCAAATGAATGATCCACATAAAGATTACATCGGGCTTTGACTGTAAAGGGGCGATGTGTATATATGCATGCTCACGCATGACTGCGTAAAATCCCAGCAAATGTCAGAAGCGTTAGAATACCATACAGCCAAACCTTTTCTATTAACATTCCAATAGCTTTTCTAAGTAGTTATGGTAGTGTATAGTTTGCTTCTGAAACACAAAAAGCAATCTATGCATAAACCACCGTACTATAAAAGCTATCTCTATGCATTTCTCATTTATTACACTGATCTCTGAGTATTTCCCATAATGTCCTCTGTCTTTTTCAGTACAAAAAGCAATAAAAATGCAACTGAAATATATGTCTCCCAGGCACAATTCTGTAAAAAAATACTACTGGTTTATTGAGGTGGCAGTTAATTAACTTTAAGATCTGCACGCAGGACTAATTTGTTGTATGCACCGATTATAACAGAAGCAGCAGGGAGCAAAAGCTTCTCATCACTCTGGCTTTCCAATACACAGTTATATCCTTCCAGTTACCCTCTCCAATTACAGAGCACACACAGTCCCATTCCATACTGTGAAATAAGGACCTATTCATTTTACGCTAAATATCTGAATTCCTGACTCCTCTAAAGTAATAGAGCTTTGCCACAGACTTCAGTGGGTCTGAATTGAACTTTTTTTTTTCCTTTTTTCTTTCAAAGTAATGTTTGCCTATTAGCCGTGTAGATATTTTTTTTTTGGTCCTTTCTCCTTTCTTTAAATACCTAATACTGAATAGATTTTCACTGCCCCAAGTTTAAGCGATGTGAATCGGTCCAACAATTGGGAGCAATGTATTTTTCATATGCATTAGAGAAATTACAATTTATCGATCAATTTAGGGTCTTCTAACTGTTGCTTAAAACCCAGGTTTATTTTAATTCAAAAAGTCTTCACGCTGCCTCAAAAAATGCAAGGAAAACACAGACACCTTTCACATAATCTGCAGAGATTAAAGATGTCATATACTTATTTGTAAATCATCACCATACAAGAAGTATTCAGAGATTTCAGAGTACCTGACGTCTTTCCCTCCAAGTGCCTCATATAGCATACCACCTCACCTCCCTGCCCATGTGCACTGCATAATGAAAAGGCAACACCGTGCCTTCCTACTTCTCTGCAAAGGTTGCTTAGCAAGTCTGTATACACCAGGTATAATTACCATAACACATCCTAATAGTTTGCAGACTACGCCTTTTACAAAATAGTGCTAGACTTTATCATTATCACTCCTCACTTAGAACTTCTCAGCTGTTCATTCTCAGTTCTCACATTTAAAACAGAAATGTAGTGAGATCTCAGTAATGAGATCCAGGCAGCCTACCCCCCAGTTAAAGTATGAGGAACCTCACTTGGTGGTAGAGCCTCATCCACTCTCTGGTACCGGCTAACATCCTGACGTACTGAAGGCAGTGACCTCAAGGGCTGATGGCCATTGGCTTGAGAACCTGGAATCAAAATGCCCACAAATTATTTTTTCAGTCAATGCAGGGAAGCCCTAGAGTTGCCTCTAAAGTGAACAAGACATGCTACCGCTTCTGCAGGATTATGATATTTTAGGATATATATAACAGTCATCTATTTTGGGGGGAAAACCAAGTTATGTCTACAGTTCTGGGTACGTGATTTCTCTGGGATACGCTGCAGTCCTGGTCTTGAAAATGTCATGTCTTGGGACATGCCGCATCCACCTGTGACCAGTGGAATCCAGGGCACACAAAAAGCAGCATGTGCCAGAACCATATCCCAGCAAGGAACAAGGACAAAGCTCCACCTGGCCACCACAGAAACCTGCTGTTAAGAGTGGGAGGTGAAACTGTCCATTGACCTTCCTTGCTGCAGCCATACTGATCTGCAAAACACAGTGCAACCTGACACCTAATAAAAAGAGCCCCAAAGGTCTAGAAAATTATGTAAAAGAACACATTGACAGTATTTGAAATAAATACTAAAATTATTCTTTCCAAATCAAAGAGCTGTTTATGAAGAGATTAATAGATTGCAAAACTTTTGAAATGTTATGAAAAAAGATACATTCACAAATCCACTTCAAATGCATCTACTTGATTAGATTCACTTCAACCCCTGAAGAAACTGGTGAATGGATAATCCATTGTGAAATGTGCTTGGAAACTATCCATTAGAGACACATTTCTATTTTCAGTGATTTTAGTGAGACACAAAGTTCTTAACTGTTACAATAATTTTACATTTGGCAAGATTTTCACAGTGTTAACTTGAGTAACACATTCCTCTCCTCCCATGGTTCCAGCTGTGCTAGGATGTGTCTACACAGATAAGGGACTGGGAATGGGAAGATAAACAGCCTGAAGTGTGACTAAAAAACAATTCTTTTTTTTTTCCCCGCTTTCTTCTGATTACCCCTATGTTTTAATGCTAATATATGCATGTATTTTCTTCCCCCTATAAACACGCCAAAGAAGAGATGCAAATATACATTCTAGTTTGCATTTCATAATTTTGGGATTCTTTCCCCCCATTACCATTTTGATTAGCAAGCAGGGTAATATTGTGGAATTCTTTCCTCTTCTTCATCCTCCTTCTCATTACTCTCTCAAGAACTAAAATATACCCAGTTTCAAAACAAACATGTCTTGGACATTTCAGTTTTGATTTTTTGTTAAATCAAAAACCCCAAGAGTTTCTTGAAGAAGGAAATAAATCTCAAAGGAAAAAAAAAATCTTGGAAGATAATGAAACTGAGAAATTAAGATCTTTATTTTCAGATGTTAATTTTTAAAGTATTTTTTATTGGCGGCAGAAAGGTCACTTCAGAATGTGCCTCCTGCAGTTATTACCTCCAGTAGCTCCTTCAACCTGTGCTGTGGCACCCTCACAAGCTGCTTGGGCTCCTTCAGTTTCTTCATCCTGAGACTGACTATTGGCAGCTGCTGCCTGCAGGCTTCTCCTTCTTTGCCAGATTTCTTCTGCTTCCTCTTGGTCTTGTAATTCACCTGCCTCAGCCTCTGGTACTTGCTCCTGAGGTAACTGCACTGCAGGCAGAGAACCAGAAGTACTTGCAGAGTCCTGTGTTTCAGCACCTGGCTCAATTCTAGCTGCACTGGTGGCACAAGCTCCCTCTTCCTCCTCCTGAGAAGAAAAGGCTGGAGTCTCAGGAAACCTGGCACTTTCAAAAGAAGAACACCGCATTTCAACTGAGGAACGTCGCACAGTTGCGCTTTCGTTGCAAGAGCTGTCTGCCCCTTCCACATCGCTCTCGCCTTCTGGCCGAGTACTAGCCTCACTGACACTTTCCGTGCGAGCAGGATCACTCTGCTCAGTTTCTGATGACATCTGGGAAGGTTCAGACCCTTGATCAATGGATTCTGTTTCACTAACACCCCTTCTGCTTCCAGCAGCGGCATTGGCAGCTCCTGTGTCTGCACTGGTAGGAGCCTGCTCTGCCTCCTGATCGGCACACAACTCACTGCCAGCCTGGTCTGCTCGTGCTTCACTTTGAGAACCTTGCAGGCTTTCACTTCCTGCTAACTGTGATGGTGGAAGCTCTGGAAGAGTCTCTTGCTGGTCATCAGTTGATGGCAAAGGAGTTTCAGAAGCTGAAGCATTTTCATTCTCTGCAGGCCCTTGCATTACCTGATCAGGCGAGTAACTTAAACCATTTCTTTCAACATTTCTTGTAGCACCATTAAGCATTACTAAACCACCATCATCTTCCAAGGAAGACGGAAAACCCAGGTCTTGATGTAGCTCATGCTCCTCTTCATCCGAGTCAATGTGAAGCATAGCATTAAGTCTTGTGTCAGTAGGGAAGCTACTCCTCAGTTTTGGGGAGGCTCCACGCGGACGCTCACCACAGGCAGACATCCCAGGTCTGGGATGATTATTGTGTTCTATTGCATCCAGATAGTCATTTAGTGAGTCCTGGCGACCTCTGGTAGGTGATGATCTTGAAGCACCAGAGGTCAACTCATCCTGGTCTGTTTCCAGAGTTGTACTAGTCCTTAAAGGGTGTCTCAGGATTGCTTCTCCAGAAGATTCCTCGAGGACTGGACCATTGGAACATACTGTAGATGTATCGTGATGTCCTGCTGGTATGTCCTCATCATCCGAGGGGCTCCCCAAGTCTCCATTTACAGAGTTCACTCCTAGCAAAGTGCCAACTGTTTCTGGTGAAGCATCTACAGGGACATGAAGACTGAATGTGAAACACAATGCAGCAACAGACAGTTCATTCTACTTTGTCTGCACCACAGAAGATCACAGAAGTGATATAAAAATACACATATTTAAAGACATTTGCTTATTTCAATCAGACAACTAAAGGAAGAAAATAGAATTAGAACAATAGAGACATCTACAGTGTTTTAACAGCCATTACAGAATTTTATTTTTATAAGTCTATACTATGTTGTAGCATATAGAAAATGTGAGGGGCGTGAAGTAGGACTTTAAAGGACTCCCATTTTGCTTTCAAAAACACCGCCAAGCATCTTGCCAAACTGTCAGTAAAACTAGCCTCACAACCAAGGAACCAGTTTTCTACAGCACATCTCTCATTTCCAAAAGCAGGATTTACGCAAAGCCAGTCACTGACACCAGTTGTCATTACACCCTTAGCAGCAAGCAAACCAGCATCTGAGATCACAGAAGGAATCACAAATTGTGTACAGATATCAACTTATATACACAACATTTATTTTGAGTTAATTTATAGGACTTTTCTGCTGTAAAGAATGGGAATCCACCCAAGTAAAGTTCATGAGATATTATGCTATTATGCTATGGTAACACACACAAAAGGGAAAGGAAAAATAAGCCATCTCATTTGAGAGATAAGATGGTAACACCCCATATGGGAATTAAACAGGCACAGAGCTGAATAATCCAGATATAAGTGTCTGTAAATGTCTGCAAAAAACTTAACAGTGAAGTCTGGGAACTAGACTGCCTGTCAACAAACAGGAATGAAGACAAGCATTTTTTTTAATGGTGACAGAGCAAAAATAATAATGAGATACAGGACTCCATGGCTACAAAAAAAAGGCAAGAAGGTTGTGTCAAGTTAAAAGATAGAGCAGTATCTCACTACCTAAGAGATTATATCAAGTCTAATGACGGAGAATTCAAGATCATAAACATGCAAATAGACACATATGACGTGATAAACATGAAACTGTACCAGCCATGTTCTGCTAGCTGCCTTCAGAACAGGGAAAAAAAAAGGAAATAAAAGAATTGCCTAACAGAAGCATGTATTCTCCTAACCATAACAGATATTCTTGGTTCTAAGAAGGACAGAGTCCTATAAAAGAGGGACAGGACAGAGTGATCTGCATGTACACTAGAAGAGGAGGAGAGCACAGGTAGAATCTTACTTTCAACTGCTTATCTCGGCTAAAGGTGTTACAGAGTGAAGAGAAACAATGAGTTTGATTACCTAATCTATCCCATAAAATGAGACTCATAAGCAGATTCATTTAAAATCTATTTAACAAAATAGGAAAACAATACAGTAAGTGCTGGTGTTTTGGAATTACCATCTCCAAAGCAGTACAGGACACATCTAAACTTTGAATCTCAGTAGAAAAATCTGTGATAGAGGCACTGTACACAAATAAGAAAGTACATTAGCACAGAAAATCCTAGAACTAGAAATGCATGAAAACTCTCTCCATAAAACTATCTGGAGATCCAGACAACTGACAAATTCTCACCTTCGTGAACAGAAGATGTGATTTCCACTTTGAATTGTAGATATCCACTTACATGATCAGCTGGGAGCCTTCTGCCAAGATTATAGCTGAGAACCTGGTCTCTGCAAAAACAAAGATATTGGGGTTTTTTTTCAATTTTAACTGGTTTTATTTTTCCAGTATTTTGTATCAGAGGTTTTTATCAGATAAGAGTCAGCATGGTAGAATGTAATTTCTATTAGAATCTTAAAATCAGCCACATACTCTGGCTTGTATGGAAAAGCACAAGCACCAGTAGTGGTGTAAAATACCTTTTGTTAACAGATAAAGCAGCATAACAAACTACTTTTGATCATTTCCAAATATAGATTGTGCTCCAGCAATTCTTATACATCCCTAAATCTCTTAAGTCCTAAAGAAATCAAACTGCAAAGGACCCCCTTTCCCCTAACCTCTTCCTTCCCCCAACCCAAAATATGTTTTATAATTAACAAAATCTTCCATTTTTTACAACCTTCTGCCCCCTTGTGGATTTTTTACTATGTATGAAATTCCTAGATAAATTCTTCAAATTTTAGTTCTCATTCAATAAAGCACTCCTGCATTCCTATTTAGAAAAGCTATTAATGCTCGGATTTAACTTTAAATATGTTCTTAAGGGTTATTGAATTCAGTGGGACTCAGACTTGATTAAGCACTCTTATCCTAAGCTTGAGACTTAGGATCAGAACCTAGGCTACATGTTCTTATTAGGCAGAGCCAGAATTCACAGCCCCAGCCCCCCTCAGCACAGCTGGGACAGCTGAAGGGAGAGGAGTGGGCTGCTGAAGACCTCCACAGGAAATTATCACTACTTACGCAAACAGATTTATACTGGTATAAACACTTCTCCCTTGGCGGAAGCACTCCTACTGCAATATGAGTGACAGAATAAAAGGAATGCAAGGTCATTACTGAAATAAACTGCAGCAGTTTGCATCCAAACATTAACTTTTTGCATAAAAAAGTCCTGAGCGGACAACACAAGGCAAAGCAGCCTCCCCGTGTTGCTCTATGGGCCACAGTACATCGAATTATCATAGTAGCGTCTCCAGGATCTGTCACAGATTCATTGCTCTGTACTCCAATTACAATTCTCAGCTAGACTTGGGGTGTCCTCAGAAGATTGCCATTTGAGATTTCCAAAGTTTTTGCACAAGGTTTGTATTACTCTAGGCCATGTGAGAGAGAGAAAGCCATGACGTGAGTACTGTCTGCTCTGTATTCAGCTGAATCAATACTAGATGATTCTCATACTCATTTATCAACTTACCCATGAAATTTAAAGCCACTTGGAAAGTTTGCTACACAAACTTGTGAGCTATGCCAACAGCTAATAGTGGGCCAGAATTTTAGTGCACTCTGTCTAAAAATGGCTGGTTCTGGACCTCACCTTTTCATACATTAATACTGATCATTAATACAGGGAAGGGCAAGTTAAGCACATAGCATACTTTAAGTCCTTGGACTTTGTTCATGTAATTTTTCAAGTTCACATGTTAACCCAGAAGAGGATTTCAATTGTCCTTGACATCACCAAAATGAAAAAGAAGAAAGTAAAGGTGTTTTAGTTGCTTGACCAAAAACAAAATAAAAGAGAATTAACAGTTGATTGTATGTTTGGTACATTTCTACTTCACGTCTATATTAACCACTCCTTTCCTCCACAAAACTTCTGGTGAAATGTTGTCTGTCTAGGAAAAAGGAACTCTGACAACTGACTGGCATGCAAAAACTGTAAAGGGACGAATAAATTTCAAACGAAGAGGCAAAAATATCTGCAAGACATTTAATGCCAGTTCTAACAGCAGTATGGCAAAACCAAACTGAATACTTACCTATATTCTTGCTACATATTTATTATACAGCCCTTCCTTTCCTAAAAAGATTTGATATATCAAATATACGGAACTGTGGTATGGAGAAGAAAACAGGAAATGTCTTCCAGCATACCAGTTTGAAAAAACAAGAACTGATGAACACAACAAACAGGTAATTTGCAGACCTCACAGCACGAGGAATCCCAGAGCAGAAAAACATTTTGGGCTTTAGCATGGAAACGAAAACCCTGAACTAGGTTTTGAAACCAGTCTGTATCACGGTGCTATTTTTGAGTGCCTAGCAGTGTGCAAATTTATTAGAAAAAACTGCTTGCTCAACTTACCACAACTGTTGAAACTCAAAGATGAAGCATTTCTTAGAAATTTTGTATATACATCTGAACTGCTCTTGGACACCTCAACAAAACAAGTGGGTGGGCTTTTCTTTTTCTTTTTTTTTAAAAATAAATTCTGTATCAGAAGACATCAGCAACATTTTAAGCTACTCTTCCAATTCTATTCTTACTTTACTTACCTGTGTAACTACCACTTTAGAAATTTAAAGCTGAAAACTGTTTTCAAATTGAATTTTATTTTCTCCATTTATGCAAATTATTACTGTGATGGGAAAAATCTGTAAAAAAGGAGGCCAGTCATTTATATCCTGCTTTTTGTGCAAAAACATGATGATACTGCCATGCCCTTAAACTTTCAGGGAAGAATATATGCATCTGATTTCACTATCTTTTCTCATGGGCTTCATCCAGTGGCCTTTTAAAGTTAATGGAGATGCATTAATTTTAGCAGACTGAGTTAGGTCCAATACAAAACACACTTGAATAACTCAGTTCCTCCCATTGTCTTTCAAGGAATTATTTTTTCTAATTTGACAAATATAGCATATATGTGTAAGAAGATGCTAACAAAATAATATACTCTACAATTACTGCTCTGTCTTAAGTATAAAATTATATTTTTGCACACACTGTTGCATCTCTTGCAGACCTCCAGCCATTTGCTTCACACCTGCAATGTATCATAGTGCCTAATTACCAAGTCTCAGGCTCTTCTTCTCAGTGCATATGGTTGTATGAAGGCCTCATTGGATCATTCACTTGACTATGCTATGGTCCCCTCCAGTAACCATTATCAAGTATAAAACATCTTAAAAGTTTCTAAGTGGTTTGCATCTTTATACCATAACAGTTAGCTATCAAAAAATGAACAGAAGTTTTTAAAATAGTACAACAGGTGAATTTTGAGTCCCATCAGTGCGCTATTCATAGTAAAAGGCAATTTTAATTGTGTAGTACCACCAGCAGTCTGAAAAATAAGGAGTCACAGCCTTGCAGTTCTGGATAATTAGCTGAACAGATATTAAATCTCTGATTATTAAACTGACAATTAAAAATACTTGAACTGTAAAAGAAGTGAGACAAGAAAATCTGCTGCTTCAAAACAATTTGCATGCAATCATGCAGTATTGTGATAATGCCTTGCTTCTTGACCAGCTAGCCAGAGGGTCACATTTTTTGCAAGGGTAACATTTTTTTGTGTAAAGAAATGAAGCTGAAAACAAATTATTGACACATATATACACAAACATGGGTACATGCATTCAGAACAGGGTTAGAAACACTGACATCTTCCAGCTAGGCAATAAGGCTATTAAAATTCCCACTAAATTTCTTACTACAGATGCAGTAGCAATTTGCTGGTCTGTGCCAGTAAGCCAGAAAGGCTCCTCTGCACCAGTATCCTAGATGCTGGGTCTCCCTGATCAACAGAAGTTAGCATTAAGAAGGTATTCATTTACCCAATAGCATGTCTCTCCAATAGTCTCTGAACTGGTATGGTTAACTTCCCAAGGAAGCGCTTGATGATCGGACGACTCTTGGCAAATTTGTCTTTAACCTCAATTTCCAGGACATCTGTTAGAAGTGCAACAAAAGAATATTTCTGGAAGGAAAGAACATATTTGACACCATATCAATACACCTTTATTCAGAAATTATGTACATAATTACTACTAGCACACAGAGAACTCTGAAAGCAATGATTGATGACAGCAGTTTCCACATTGCAAAATAATGTCAACATCATTTATTAAGCACTGTATTTTTGTATATGTAACTAGCCTCTCAGGAAACTCATACCCTTTTACTGTCCCTTGAAAATAACTGCTCAGTAAGAAACTGCACTGGATAAAAGCACTTTCATGGTCTACGTCAGAAAGGAGAGAGCAATGTATCCTAGTGCTTGCTTCAATTTGGATAGTAGAAAGCAAAAAGAGAATTGTACTCTTATCACGTTATGGAAGAGTAGCCAGGACAATGTAGGAGGAAGGAGGAAAGTGTCTCACTCTAGGCTGTGCTTAGTGAAATTCCCTTCCAACACCACACTTTGCATTATTTTTCTGCATGCATGAAAAGGGGCAACATGTATACAGTATTTTCAGGAGCACTGTAACTAAAAAAGGAGAGTTTTCTATAGATTTCTATAGATTCTATAGATTTTTGCCCCAAAGTTTAAAAATTTTCTCAGCAAGCTCCAACAGAACCTTTTTCTGTACTTGGGGCCTTTAAACAACATGGTGCTAATTTATAAAAGATCAGTCTTCCACCTTTCCCCTATGAGGGAACACTATCACACTTACTCTCTTCAGCCTAGCATCAATTTTCATGCAGTTTATGACTATTTCATCTGTGCTGCTCTGTCAAATCTGCCTGAAGATGGCCACAAGATTCAAAAGTGGTACAGGGCAAATATATGAGCAGGCATGTTGGCAGACACACACACATACACACAGTGTGATAACAAATTCCTTTAGGAACCTAAGATTTTTCTTTTTCCTCTAGATATTAAGATATTTCAAATAAACAAACAAAAAAGTATGGTATAACCTACTCAGAAAAGCTGAGGTCATCTGTTTATACTTTTACTATCAGCCGTCTTTAAGATCTCTAAGCAAATCGTAACCTGAGTACAATGCCTAAAATGTATCTGGCTAGATAGCTAAAGATGTATTGAACAAGAAACAAAGGAAGAAACAACTCTTCAGTTCAGCTGTAGACGTCAGCTAAATATATTCAAAAACAGCAATTAAGTTGGGTCAGGAATAAAAACACTTTCTCATGCTGGGCAACTGTCAGAGCTGTGTTCCCGTGATAAACAGAACTTAAAAATTTGTCACTCTCAGTTTGCTATAAAAATGCAAATTATTTTGCAGAAAGAAGTAGATGTAAAACGGGATCAATTCTGCACCACTAGGACAGAGTATTTAATGGGATCATAAGCTGCTGTTGTCCGAGCATTGCTACAGGGGAAGATACAGCAGTTAAAGCAAGCTGATACAATGCGTGCACCAGTGAACATCATCACTTTTCTAATAAGCTTCAAAACCAAGGAGAACTGGAGGAGAAAAAAGGGGAAAAATAAGGCTAGATTTTCTTTCCATCTACTGATCAGATGGATGGACAGACAGAAAGATGAAGAATCGATTTGGAGATTAGAACTCTGATTTTTTTAGGATTTTAAGACTTCCACATATCCACAGTCGTTACCACAACCAAGCACTCCAGAGCAGTACTAATGCTGGCTCGGCTCTGTTATGCTTTACTGCTTGTTTGATTTGATTATGATTTGTGGGAACATTTTCCAAAGCCCACTCTATTTCCCAATCTTCCTAAAGAACACATTAACATTCACCAAACACAGTACAGGCATCTGCTCATTCGAAAACAGGAGCAGATGAAGAATGCTGCTCACTGGTCCTGAAAGGGTTATGGACTTGTGTCAGTGTTTTCACCTTGTTTCCCACATAAACATTCCTCTTCAAAGGCACAGCCTGGCTCTTCTGTGCTCAAAGATAGTTGTGAGTTCCTTTTCTGAGACCTGTACAGCTTACCCAATATAAACACATCTGGAAAACTGGTTTCTGCCAAACTGCCTTTTTTTTCCACCTTGGTGAGTGGTGCTATAATGCCTCCCTGGGCCTTCCTTCCTACAGCAGTGCATACAGAAGCTACACCAAAGAGCATCCCCTCTGCCTGACAAAACTGAAAGCTTGCCACCTCCTATGCACAATAAGAATATCATTTCCAAATGAACAGTTGTTGCAATCACTAAGCAAAAATACTCATTTATTGTACCTTTTCTTAAAGAGTTTCACAACATATAATCCATTTTAATTTTTTTTTTTTGCAATTTCAAGAAATCTACAGGGCTGTTGAGTGAGTTTAACTCTTGTTCGCAGAGAAGGGAATGAAAAATCTCACAGCAGCGCAGCTTAAATACACAGCTTAAATATGCAGATGATAGCTGTTTCTAGCCAACAGGGTTCCTAAAATTACTACAATTTCTGTGTCAGTTTAAATAACTAGCTACAAAATAAGCTCATAGCCTTCAGAGAGTAAGGACTAATACATAAAGAGAAAATACAAGCCTGGTACACTGCATCAGCTGGCAGACAGCTCTCAACAGGCATACATTACCTCTCTGTGCCACACAGGATTAGTTGTGTTACTGATGATAGTTGACCTTCTTTCCTGGCCATGATGAGCAAATGTAGGAAATGTACTTTTCTTGCCTGGCTGAATGGACATCTTTAAATAAGGATCAGGGTTGAAGAACATGCCTTTTTTAAGTCCAACCGCTCTAATATCTATAAAGCAAAACAAGAAGGAAGGAAAAAGGAATTGAGTAAATTAAAGCTAGTTCACAAAGTAGTGCATTCCTAAAATACTACCCAGGAAATCAATTCACCGTAAGCTACTAAATAAAGCAACTTAAAATTACTCATATGTTAACTGGATCCAGTGTACAGAAGACAGAGCAGGAAGTCAAGTGTTTTTCCCAAGAAAATACAGGGAGGAAAAGTATCAACATTTACCTTTCAGCTTCCAGTCATTTGTAAAAAAAATCATGAACTTGTAATTCACCTACAAATGTTTTTCTCAGGAAGGTATTTCCAGTCTTAAAACCAAAAAACACAAAAAACCCCCTCGCACAGTACTTGCTCTATTGCTGGGGAAGGTGAAGGGGCTAAGATAAAAAACTGTATGGGAGGTAATGTAGTGAACTCCCACTTTCCCCGAAGTTGACCCTTTGATAAACATACCTTCAAACACTCATTATCAAGGTTGCTCTGGACTATGATGCACACTTTCTCCAAACTTAGAAAAAGATAACCCTATCTCATACAAAAGGAGGCAGAGTTTTCTGAAAATGCTTCTTTCTTCCTAGGGAAATTTTAGTACTTCAGCCCTTGCAACTTGCAACAATAAATAATCATTTCCTCAGGTGCATATTCTCATGCCTAAAGACTTTAATGATAGTGCAGGCTTCAACAAGAACTAAAAGAAAGAGCTATTTTTTAATATAATTTTAGATTTTAAACTTAACTGTAAAATATTTCTTTGTTTAGGTTTGCTGAAGCACAAGATTTTTGTGTCTTTCTCCATTATGTATTTCAATATGCTGCAAGCAGTCTCAACAACTGCAATGCAACTGGCACATACGCACTTAGATGAGCAGTTTACACATGCTGACAAAATTCACTGCACTAAGATGAAATGCCATGCCTGAAGACTCGGGGAAAAAAAAATCCTACCTAATGTTCAAAATTAAGCTGCAGAGCAGAAATACCAGGAAATAAAGAGTAATTGCCTTTAAAAGTAACAACTTTATGCATGTAAATGAGCAATCAAAAAATGTTCTGGGAAATACCTTACAGACGTATCAGTCAATTCACCTTTCATAATAATTTAGGGGACTCCTCAGGCTGACTCACAACCTTCTATTAAACACAATAGGTTTTTCAGAATTCATAAAACAATTATTTTTATAGTATTCTATGTGAGTCTATACAACCTATCAGCTCTATCCCAGATAACTGTTGCAAGACCATTTCAAAGGGCAGGGGTTTTTTTCTGCTCTACCCCAACAATCCCTAAATGTTTTCATTGTCTCTTCAAGACTGAGAAGCCAATTTTTTCCGTCTTTGCTCAAGCTGAACATGGCTTAGTTTCACACAAGACTTCCCATGGAATAAAGTGCTAATCAGAACAAGAGAAGCTGATAGGCTGTATCCCTACGGCTATTTTGCTGTAGTGACAGCTTAGCTCTGTTACAAGTAAAGATTTTTTTCCTTTCTAAACCACCATTTGCAGCCCCTACTTTTTTACTACTTCAGAGTGATAGAACCAGCTTGTATTATATTTAGAGGCTAAGTGTTCCACTCTTCAATCTGACAGGAACTGCCCCTTGTGCAAACCAGGTATCTCTCCAAATTTTTCATGCTGGGATCCATCAAATCCATTTCTTTCACTCCTGGAGATTCATGATTCTGGCTTGTTTTCAACAGAAGTTCTAAAGAAATTACATCCTTCAAGCCACTAGAGTGTGCTCCTACAGAGGCTAACGAAGAAAAGTGTTCTATCTTTGAAGTTATTTAAAACAGCAATTTTTTTGGTAACAATAATTTGTGAAACATAGAATAGTGTTGTTTTTTACCTGACAGGGTAAAGCTGACTAACTTCCGAGAGTGCTGGGCTCCAGAAGCACCTTCATCTGTGCCTTCTACTCCCATCTGAAGAGGAGGAAAAAAAAAAGAAATATACCACATAAGTTTTCATCCGCTTTGTACTTGCTTGAGGATGATAATGCAACTGTAAGGTAGTATGCAGGGGAAGAATCTGACCAACTACTGCCTATTTACCACAGACAGGTAAAGCTGCAGCATTTGTTTCTAGGAAAATTTCATTTATGCCACACAGTGCTAATACACCAGCCCTTGGAATCTTCCAAACAGAACACATATAGGCTAATACACGTGCAGACACTATTAACTGCAGAAAAGGATACTGCATTTTCTTACAGGTTTCCCTTTTGCAAAATAAAATCAACAGTATGGATTGGTAAAACATACCAAAGCACTGAGCTGGCCAGTGACAGCATGTCTAACTTTTGTCACTTTCCACAAATAGATAATTTACTGCACAACAAAAAAAGCAGAGAGATCAAAGAGAGACTAACAAAAGCCTTCAGATCTATGAATAAAAGCTCCTTTTAAACAGAAAAATGCATCATATATCTAAATAAGAATGTGGTCTAAAAGCTTACACTTCAGATTTTCAGGTTTGGTTTCCACTAAAATCTCTTGTTAGGTAAAGTACTATTTCAAAATAAAAAGTTTCTCATGTATTTATGTCTTATTACTGTCAGCTCTTTCAACTAGCAGAATAATTCATCTTTCAAGACAGAGATGTGCATCCAGCTGAATAATCTATCATGAAGACATCAATGAAGCGATCTTTAAGTCAAACATTTCTCCGGGTAGGCGCTGCACTCACTCCCAGGCAGAAGAGGTGACACAGCCTGATGAAAAAGCTTCAGCCAAACATGGCGCTAGGGATTAATACTAGTGATAGAACAGGAAGTCATCCAATCTATCGAACGATAAAAAAAATAAACTGAATAAAAACTCGCACACCTATGTGCGTAGATGAAGTACGTAAAGCAGTTTTGAGCAGCTGAACAGCTGTTTGAAGACTGAAATAGAAGTTACCGGATTGATAAATGATTTCTGGAACCACGGCAGCCGCAAGGAACCCGCTTAGCATTAACCAAAAATATAATCATCCCTTTTTATATTGCTTTAAGCTATTTAATATCATTAGCTTTCGAATACTTCCCACGATGATCAGCAAGCACACTGGAATTTCATCAGAATTAGCAAACACATAAAACTTCTCCTGTTGCAAAACTCTAGTACTTTGTATGTAACAAGCAGTCAAACAAAGCGACAAAGAAACAGCAATGACGTTGATGCCTGATGTCCCCATGGGCCTCAGCGGTCTTGTGAAGGAACACACTGTGCCAGCAAGCGCCGTCGCTCCCCAACCAGCCCATCCCCTTCCCTCTCTGCGGGCTTCACAATGCACCTCCGTTTTCAGGGCAAGACGTTTCTCACCAGAGTGCTTGAAACTCTAGCACTTTCCCACCCAGCATGGCATCGTTACGCCGCTGACTTTTTCTGGACGCGTAAGCGGTGACAGCTGGTAGTGAAATTACGAAGGCATCAAAAGCAATGGGTTAATTCCAGCCAGATCAGAGTCCCCTCCTCTAGGGACAGATTCTCTGGAAGCAGCAAGGGGCACATCCCCCTAGGATGGCAACGCTGCCCAGGCAGGGTCAGAGGAACACCATCTATTTCAGTGTATGCTTTTGGGTTTATTCTAACATGTATTGTTTTCTTGCTAAAAATGTTATTCAGCAACAAACAGACCTTCCTCATTCTGTATCGTTTTCTGCTACATCACTGTTTGAATAATATTGTTTACATTGCTAATCATGACTTCATTTTCTAGAAAACAGGATTTGCCCACAAGTCAGCTATAATAAAATGAATTGTAAGCGTTCCCTAGCACTTCCATGGTTTCGCTATATACCCTTTTCCTGTTCCATTATGATCTGAACAGCAATTTCAATTTTTCTGTGCCAAGTACAAAATTTCATCCCAGTATACATGCTTAGATTTCTGCACTACAAAGGCTATCTCGTCTGCTGTAATGCAGTGTTTCTCAATGCTAGATCAGCCCTTGCATTTCCACTGTTCAAATGAACACAACAGGATGTTAGTTGCTTATCCAAAAATAGGATGGACTGAAATGCCTGGTGTGATATGCCATCAATACGAGAAAAACCAGAAACCTATCTCCCACCAAACCATGTAATGCGAAAACACAGAATGATCCAAGTAATCGTGTAACTTATTGCAGCTAAAAAAAGAGAGTGGGCATGTTGTGACTCTCTTACCACTGCCACGAACAGCATTTCTGTAGCAACAGACACAACCAGTGCCAAGAGAACAAAGCATTCTCTACTACACAGTGCTTAAGCTCAATACCAAAACCATGAAAATGGTGTGAGGTACCGCATATAATAATAGGTACACTTACGTATAACTAACCCAATATGGTATTTTTAGGAAGTTTCATCTGAACTGTCGTATGACATTCTCATCAGGGAAACTAACAGCTCACTATTACTGGAAGTCTGTACTGTTAGCTCAAACAAAAATGTTTATATAAAATTACACCTTCTAGCAGGACTGTAAATTCTGTAGGATACCCAGGACCCTGTGTTACCTTTCAAAGGAAAGAAATTTCAACAGCGACAGCCAGTTAAACCCTCAATATTGACCAATGGCTCTGGAAGACAGGTCTCCAGGCAGCTCCCAAGTAAATAAATGCATACTCAAAGACAGAAGTTCAGATGTCCTTTTGTGCAATGATTCTCAAAAATATTGGTAGCTAGTATGACAAAGTCAAGAAAACACAAGTTCAAATGATTTCTCCATCCAAGATAATTATGCTGCTTCTCAGTAATAATACATGCAGCACATAGCCCATTTTAAGGGTTCCTTTGAGATGCATTTTTTTTTTTTCGTTCAAAGTCAGGCTACCTTACAGCCTGTAGTTTATAAATTGATATTAAAGACAGTGGCTGTCAAGTGCATTAACTGTAACACATTGTCTTCTGTAAAATATCAAGAGTTCATATACCTGATGTGATACAGTATTATTCATAGTCAGATCTGACAAAGATCTGACAATTAAATGATCCTGTCACCTAGGTCTGTAATTCTAAGAAAAAAAACATTTGGTATAATGAGATAGAAAAGTCTAGTATAGCATATGCAGTATCGAATAGCCACAACATGCACTTATATATAATATACAACACTGAAAAAGTACAGGATCAGAATAAAAGCTATTTAGTCTGAATAACTTGTGCTCTACAGTATCTTCAACATTGCAGCTGTCAAGACAACATCCTGACAGATGTGATCTTAAATATTTGTCCACTAATATCAATGAATCAAATGCACTATGAAACTTCATGTCAAGTGAAGAGTTAGCCTATTAGATAAATTACTTCCATCAAAAGCACCTAGACACAAGTTTGGAAGGCTCTTCTTCCAACACATATTAAACAACTAAAAAAATTCCTCTAAAACTTTTAGTATTTCAAAAGAACAAGTCTCATAATAAAAGCATGGTAAGGTAGCAATAATTCTCAATAGTCAGTGAATTATCTAAATTTCAATGGTATATGAACACCCCCAAAAATCAATAATTTTTGCAAGAGCAGAGTTTTGTCCATTCTCATTTTTATACTAGTAATTGCTATCTCAGCAACAATTTCATTTAAAATATTAACAAATAATAAGAAGAAATTGAGACTTTTTATAAGGATTGTTTGAGTTAGATAACCAGTGTGAAAAATTTCTACTATGGTATTAAATTACAGCAAACTGTAAGCCACAAAATTGAAAGCAAGCCTAATCACGTTCTTACCATAAAAGATTTCAGCTAAACTCAGCTATTTTTACTGTCATTTTACCATGACAAATACAAAACCAAGAAATGTATTTCCCAATTTTAATTATTTTTGTCAGGCAATACAGTTTTTTTGCAAAAAAACTGCAGCTAGGGATAAAACTAGGAGACTTATATCAATAGGTTTGTCTGACAGTTAGTATTATCATCCTAGAAAAATACAATGAACAACTAGGCTAAACTTACCATCACAGCAGGGTTTTTCACAGTGATACATGGAGTAGTAGCTCGGAGCGCTCCACTAACACCATGGTAGTATTTAAAACAGATCTTTATTTCAGCTGGAAAACAAACCAAAAATTGCATTAGCCCTCCATGATTGACCCTAGGCAAAAGAGAGACAATGAGAGGAACACATTCATACAGGGAGTCATAGTTCACATCTGTTCATGGAGTCTGACTTTGGGCAGTTCCCTGATACATCTTCGCTGTAAAAGCACACAGTAACTGTAACTGAAATGTATTTTCTCTTGTCCTGTAGAAAATTGGAATGTGTCTCAAAGGAAGTCTGAATAGAGTTTTTAGCTAAACAGCTCACTATTAAAATTGTGCTTTTTGTGTAACTTGTCAAACCTTTTACTATTGTTTAGCGTGCCAATCCAAAGATACCCTTGATCCTGGTAAAATAAGAGAATAAACAGACACAAATTGAAGATGAGACAAAATACTGTAAAATGGAAGCTCTTAAAGTTTGGATTCTGCACCTTGATGATTCTGTGATTAGCCCTACAGGTGTTCTGGCATTCTGGTAGGAGTGGAGATGCAAGTAAGGCTCACGGTGGTGGAAAACTATTAATATGCTGTTAGGTGTACTCTTGAAAGCTCACTCTATATGAGTAGGTTCCATCATTCAATGATCTGTCTTCAGAAATACTTCAACAAGAAATTAAGAATAGAGCATCTGGTTATCTCCCCTTCGTGTGTTGGGACCTTCTGTTACTTAACAGAGGTAAAAAAAAAAAAAAGTAACTTACCTAATTCTGCAGTTTATATTTCTGCTACTATTTCAATGTAATGAGCTATGAAAAAGGGTTACCGAGACATTTGCTACTAGGATGATTCTTGTCTGACTCTGGAAGAAGTTGAATGACACATACCTGAAGGAAGCTTGAAGTGCTTTATACTGGAACACAGGAAAAGTGAACATTGGACCATGTTTCTGGTCCCACTGAATAAAGTTTGTTTGCTAAACTGCATTTACTGCAAACAAAAGACTATTATGTTTAACCGAAGCCTGACCTCCACTGTTGTTCCTCTGCATTCTTCCAACCCAGCAGAACAGCTATAATTATGGCTGCGCTTAATCCTGTGGGATTTTCCCTATCTGGAACAATCTCTTTGTTTTCCTTCTCCATTGGGATAGCTCTTCTGTGTGAGGTTGATGAGGGTTTACTTCTGGGTACAGAAATGGTCACAGGCAGGCAGAAATGGCTACAGACAGACAGGCAGAAATTACAGCAGCCAGTTCAGACCGACCAGAGGATGCGCATGAAAGTCTTGGCAGTTGAATTCCTCTGACTTGGTTTAACAATATGTCAGTAGTTCTAAAATACAAAACTGCAGTATTTTCTGTAAGGTTTTGAGACATACAGCATGATTCCTTGAGGGCTGAGGTATTCCATTACTGCGAGATAAAATACCCACTTATCCCTACGCACAAGGATCACATATCCATCCTGCAAGCCTGCTCAGCCAAAAAGGATTATTTATTTCTTTTTAAATTTGCTGCAGTTATAAGTGAACATTTATTTACTATCATCCTCCCAGAACAAAGAGGAGGCACATCAGAACGACCCTTCAAAGGAACGTGTCTGGCTGACAGTGCCTCCAGGGACTTAGGAGGTGGAGGAGGCTGCTGGTCCCACTTCCTCCTCCTTACAGCTGAGTTCACACACACAGTCAAAACATGCTCTATTTACCACAAGCTTTACAGCAAAACTCAAAATGCAAACAGGATTTCTAATCACCTACAGAGGCTTATCAGACCTAAAAATTATGGGTCAGGACCTGCAGGTTCTTGCTGCTGAGCAATTCTGTTGACCTACCAACAATGCTTATATCCAAAAGGGCATACAAGAATTTCTAGCTCACATAAAATTGGACTTTAAGCACTCATAGAAGTTGGCAGCATTTATACCAAGTGCTGGACTTCCCACATTGTAAAATGCACATATTAAGTAACCAGGACTCAAGTCTTGAGCATCTCTTAATCACACTGTGAACGTATTATGACTACATGAGAGCATGGTAAGACAACAAACTATTTCACCAAGACTTCTACTTTCCAGCCACATTGCTTAGCTTTATTGCAACCCAAACTTTATTTTTTCAGAGAGTTTCTGGAGCTGCTGTTTATTTAGTCTGTTGTCACTGGCTACCTTCTCTCAATCCATCACTTCTGAAAAGAACCTAGCAATGGAAAGGTTATCAGCTGCTGCTTCTATTCACAGACAGTCCATAACATGATGGTGGACAGAAGTTTGTTATATATTCTCACTACACTGACATGTACATTCCCCTAAAAGCTGAAAAGCAATGCTACGAGCTTTGGATCCTCCGATTTCTCTCAATGACTTCTACGACCATGCAGTACTTTTCAATACCTGTATGTGGCTGGTGATGGAAGAAAATAACGTTTGATTCAAGAAACAGACCTGGCGATCCCTTTCATATAAATGGAACTAAAAAAGATCTTCAGGACTAAATGCTAGCAATAATTAGAAAAAGCAGAGCACTTAAAAATGCGACATGGAGACTTCCCAACTGAAGCAGCATTGATTTGGTTTGGGCTTTATACAGCACTACACACAGGAATGGCAGACCTGCTGTTAGCATTGTGTTGACAGGATTAACACAAGAGAAGCTGTGCTTGAAATTCAGCATGAAATTGTAAAATGGGCTACCCAGCACAAGCGTGCTGACATTGCCAGAGTGAATACGGGTTTGCAAGTCTGGATCTTGTATACAGCAAGAATACAATCCCGTCATAGGACCAGAGACAGCTAAGCAATTTTTTTTTCGTGGCTAATAATGCTAGAAACTGCAGTTAATACTTAACAGTAAAATAAATCTCGGAGGAACCCATCAGTTCAAAACAGCTGAGGATCTAGGTTTTTGGTATTTCTTGTGCCATGTTATGTCGATTAGAATATTTTTTTCTTGATGACTGATGGATTCCTGAGTTTCACATATTTGAAAATAGGTTATCTGTGGCTGTTCCTATAGAACACATTTCAGCCTATGACCTATAAGTAAGGCCCCATAAATACACAGACCTCTTCAGAAACAGCAAGTTCAATTATCTGCAAACAGGACTTTAATATTTAGAGAGTTGAGTTCAATCCTACATTAATACACAAGACTTTCTCTGAACTGTTCCACACTACAAACTGCACAATAGCATGTGTCACCTACAGAGTTTTCCCAGTTTCTTTCATTTGTCCTGCCACCTTGCTTTCATGTGTTTCCTTCAGGGGAAAACTTGCACTTCTCTTGTTTTACTTTCCCACTTCTTTCCTCAATAAGCTAATCAGTTTGCTTTGTATGTGATCTGTAATGAAAAAGCTAATAGCAGTAAATCCAGCAAGGGAAAGACATCTGTACCTTGACAACAGGACTATTTGCTGTCTCATTAAAGAAAAACATGACCTTACGGAACAAAAACTATTTTCATTTATGGGGGAAAAAATGACTGTACCTCGCTCTGCGTTCTT
>VZTL01007236.1:0-18772 GCA_013400535.1 Scopus umbretta
GTGGACCCAGCCTACTAATGTTTTGAAGAAAAGGAAGATGTGCTAAGAAACTGAAACACTTTTGTAGTGTCCCAGATATCTAGAACATATACATGTTCAGTATAATATTAGGTGGATAAAACAATCATACTTTACCTATATCCAGTTAAGCAGAAAATCTGTTATTTCGAACATGCAAAATAAACATGTATCTAACAATAAAAGAAAAACTAAGCCTATTCTACTTCTACTAAAGATATATCTGAAAGCTCTCTTTCCCTCATCCAGCTGACTACCTGTTTCTTTCCTCAGAATAGAGAAATCAGCATCTGAGGCCTTTTGGTGACCTCCTTTTTTGACAGAATATGTCAGCTATTATGTCCAAACTGCCATTTGTAAGCTACCTGGACAGTCCAGACCACTTTAGTCTTTCACTTGGAAATGTGCTCTATTTTCTCCTTAAGTATGAGACATACATGTCACCTTCTTCATTAGAATAAAGGTTGCTTCCTTCTGTGGATGGCACCGTAGCTGCTCAGTTCGGAGACATTTTCTGTGTTTACCTATCTAGTAGACAACTCTTTGCTGCAGTAAGTTGAAAAATTCTCATTTTTCCCTTAGGGACTTCTTGGTCTGCTCCCATAAGGAATGTCTTTAACTAAACTTTACATGTTATACAAGGCTTTTTCATTTATACTTGCTTTAAATATATAAACAAACTAATTGTTTATATCTTGTTATTGACTCCTATTTGAAACCAGACATGGAGTAATCAACTAATTGGATTGACAAGGGTTGAATTATTTTATCCACAGCTTCCTCTTCTTTTGTATATCAGGACAGTGATATTTACAGAAGACATTTTAAGCTTATGTAAATTTTCATTTAAGATACATTTTCTTGAAAGCCTCAGGTTTACAAACACCTATTCAATGCAATAATAGCCAAACTAACCAATAGTTATGAAATGTTTTTATGAATAATTGGTATTTCATTTACCTTCCAATTTAAACCAGACAGGAACATCTCTCCATTTTCTACCAGAGTATTTCACCACAGATAACTGATCATTTCAGATCAAAACTTTCAGATAAGTTTAAATACTTCAATTATGTAGAAGTGTGAAATGACTTGGAATTATTTCCTTGAATAAGGCACTACAGGCACTACACAGTACTGGGTCTGTAAGGATGTCTGAATGCTGAAACAAAATTTAAATTTTGGCATGAGTGGTTCAAGCAAACATAAAAAAAAAAATCTTTCCTTAGAACCATCCCTGCCACCAGATGTAACACTGTTCTGTTAAGCAACAGCATCCTAAAATCAATTCTTCAGTCACATTGTTTAATGTATCTGAAAGGAAACTCCTCCAAAGCCATCACTGTATCTATTAGGCATCTGTCCAAGAATTATTTTTCTCATTCAGCAATAAAAACAGTAATGTATTCTTCCCCCTCCTAGAGTGTTTAATCATGGATTTTTCCATGTATATCAAATCAGATTTCTTTTCCTGCCTAACCCTGTAAGATGATACTTGGCATGAGAAAGTGATTGTCTTCTTTCTATTGATTTAGAAAAATAATTGACATTTAAAAACCCAAACCACACCACGCTTATCAGCGTACTCTGAAAGCAGATACACACCTGCATTGTTGATAACATAGAAATAATTGGTGTAGATCCTGAACTGGGCTTGTCTTTTTAAAAAAAAATCCATGAGATTTCTAGAAGCCTTTTAAATAATATTGCTCTACATGTAACTGTACCTTATCAGTACACTTATTACGGATAAGAGACCTTATAAGCAACTACTTGTTTTTACTAAAACCCATTCATGGATCTTCTCTGAATAAGAGCAAGTTGCAAGTAAGTAGAAGTTAAGCAAGAAATTGCAATTTTCATCATGGTGGCTATTTTTAAAGAAGTTTCTCTTAAGCCATCTGAGTCTAAGGTTAGCGTGAGCTTGACTATATAAATAACAAATTGCTGAAAAAATGCCATAATGTTTCTAGAAATACATGACTGGAATTTCTCAAAAATATCTGAATGATTTTGATGAAAAGACCAGTTTTCTCCAGTCTTCTTCTTGAACAAGTCTTTGCACAAAATTACATAACATCCTCACGTAACGTTTTGTCTATCTAAGAATCATTTGTTATTTACAGTAATGACTATAATTTTGATTGGTTATGCCCTAGTTGCATGTTGTTTATTCACTACATGATTAAAGATTCATCCCCAAAAAACACAAAGGCACACAGAGGAATGATGGCCATCTGAGGAACCCCAATAAACTAAATAAGGGAACAAGCCTCAACCCTGCCCCTCCCAGGACATCCCAGGGCTGGGTGAGACCCATCATAGTGAGTCAGCAGGAGCAGTTCTTCAGGCCACCTTACAGACTGAGGAGGTCACTGCATTGGGGTATGAGGCCTGTTGTGGGATACAGAGAAAGACCATTTGGGGACTGCACAATTGTCAAGACTTATTATGGGATGTTTAGCGGAGGAACCAAAAGGGGGGAAAAGGGGGGATCATGGAGGTTTGGGGAGGAACAAACATGGGAAAACAAAAGTATAGGGAGATAAAAGGGTTTCAGCTGCATGTAAAAAGGGGCCAGAGAGTTCTCTTGTCTGGCCGTACCATGCACCTAATCAGCATAGTCTCTCCTGTCTTCTTGTAAAACTCCATTCTTAACTATTTTTTTCCTGGATATGGGGCTTGGATCCAGGTCAGATAGAGGATAGATTGTCTAATGTCAATTATTGGAGAGATCTACATTTTATATATTCATATATTTCCCAGGAATGGACCTTCATCCTGAACAGCCAGAGAGGGGGACAGGATTAGGCCATTTGTGCCATCTGTGTTTGTGTAAGCATTTCTGTCTGTTAATTTGTGTGGCTGGCCATGGAAATATGTGTTTATAGCATATGTGTTTATATATTTCTACTGGGAATATGTGCTACTAGATGGATCTGGTAAAATGGAGCTGTGGCAGCCTTGACTCTGCCAGGCTTCCGGATTCATCAGCCTCCAAAATTGCTGAGTGGAGTTTAATCAAATTCAAAGTACAGTGGGTAATGGATGGTTATTATGTTATTTAATATTTGGAGTTTCCTTTGCTTATTCGTTTATTTGTTTCCATGACCCTATTATCTTCAGTATCAGTGGCAGAACCCATTCTACCTCTGCATCTATGTTTTGGGGGTAATTCTTAAAGACATCTGAGATCATAAAACCAAGAGGTAAACTACACACATTACAAATGTTGAAACAGAATTTATAGCAAGAAACATAACACATTTTCAGACATTGCGACAATGGGAAAAGTTATTTTTTTTCCTTCCTGTGAACAGTTAGAGGGCGGTAGCCTTGGTAAATGGTCAAAATCCCAACCAGCTGCTCAGTTACCCCTGCTTCTTACCAGAACAGGAGGGTAAATAGTATGAGAAAGCTTGTGGGTTGAAATAAAGATAGGGAAATTAGTTACCATTTACTGTCATGGGCAAAACAGACTCCACTTGGGGAAAGTTTGATTTATTGTCATTTAAAGCAAATTCAGGTAGAAAGAAACAAAACCAAACACTAAAATAATATATTTCCTTCCCTTTCTTCCAAGCTCTCTTCACTCCTTCACTCCAGACTGCTCTATCTTTCCCCCAGCAGCACAGGAGGGATGGAGGTGTTATAGTAAGTACATAAAGGTTTATATCTGCCATTTCTTCCCTTTCATACTTTTTCTCTGTTCTGTCATGGGCTAACCCATGGGCTTCAGTCCTGCAGGAAATACCAGTTGTCTTTGGCATGGGGTCCTCCACAACTTCAGTGAATATCTGCTCTAGCACCTGGAACATCTCCTCTTCCTCCTCCTTCTCCTCCTCCTCCTCCTTCTCCTCTTCTTCCTCTTCTGACTTGGGTGTTTCCACTGCTGTCTCTCACTCCTTTTTGTTCCCTCTGCCACTCTCTCTCTGTGGTGTTTTCTGCCCTTTCTCAAATATATTTTCACAGAGGTGCCACCAGCTATGCTGATGGGCTCAGCTCTTGTGTGAGATGGGCCCACTGAGGAGCTGGCATGGGGCAGCCCTGGTCTTCTTTCTCACAAGCCACCCCTAAACACACCCCAACCCAACCCACACTCTCCAACCTTAACACCAAACCCTTGCCACAGACATCCAATACAGGTAAAGTGGTTAGACAGTTTTATTCTGTGACCTTTGCTGGGTTTAAATAATCTTTTATGTCTATGCTAATTTATATCTGACCTTGGTGAAATAAAGAAATAAATCATGGCTCTATGACTGGTAAATGGTAACCTATCACAAATGGAGAAAAAAAATAACATTTTATAACTGCATTTCTACATGTATTTCATTTTTTGGCACTCATGTATGCATTTGGATGGAGGTCCATACCTTGTCTCTGGGAATTGAACCTGTAGTGTTGAAATTATTATTTAAGCATAGCTTCAGATTGCAAATAAATTGCCATGAAAGGTTTAATCTAATACATTTTACCTCACAACTGAAGGTAAACCCATGCATGTAGTTATTCAGAGAAGCTCCGTGACCATGTATTTTCTCACTAACTATTATAATTGATCATGTTTAACCTAGATTATTAAAATAAATGTAGATAATTTTAAAGAAAACAAAATTATTATGTGAATTTCCAGCCTCATCCATCCACTAACTTCTGCCTGTCTTCTTGCGCCTGTATGGTTCAAAGTGAAAATCATTCAGATGCCATTCAGAATAAGACAACAGAAAATATCTGGTTTACATTATACCCACTTCCTATATAACCATTTCAGAATCCAAGCATGAATCTGATGAATGCAGAGATAAACTAGAAAACAGAGGTAATATTAGCCTCAGGAAGCTGCAGATATCTGTGGTCACAGAACATCAACTAATTAAACTACCCTCTATATTTTAGATCAGTAGTGCATTTTAGACTAGTAATTGCATTTAAGACCTGTACTTCTATGACATTATTATGGGAAGTAGTGTTGATTGAATGTCATTGCACAGCTGAAGAACCAAAGTATGCCATTAGACATTCCATCCCGTTTTAAAAAATGATACTGTCTGTATAGCATGACAGCACTCTTTAACAAGATATCCAAAAAGGGCTTCCTAAAACTCATAGTGCATACAGGAGCTGTGTTACTTATTCTAGGCATTACATGTCTTTATTTCACCATCTGGTATATCATGCCTGAGCTTAATAAGAAATTTTGCAGCTTGCTAAGTCTTATAATCCTAAGAAGATGCTTATATAAAGATTAACCTTTAAAATAAGCAATATGGGAAGTGGCAGAAATTTGATGAAGGAAGGGAGAAGGAAGTGACTACACTTTTTGCTTATCATCTGATATTCTAGTACCAAGCTACCATGAACAGAGAGGAAAATCCTAACTGGAAAGTGTTCAATAAAAATTAGGTGATTTTACTGTAAATTGAGATAGCTAATAGACATTGTTCTTTATCCTATGATCTCTCTAGCCTTCTGGGTAAGAGAAAAGACAATTATTTTATCCATTATAAATGATGAAGATAAATATGAATAGATATATGAATAGATAAATATGAAGATCTCAGTAATACGCAAAACTTGCCAGCCCAGGAAATGTATGAACTTTTAAAAAAGGAGGGTCAGCAAGAGCAGTGGACTGGCAGTTAACCTCAGTGCTTACTTGTTTAGCTTACTCTAGCTGTCTCTGGGATTTCGCCACCCTGTTGTCTCTGAAACAAAACTCTAAAGAGCAAGCTAGCCCTATACAATATACGTGTGAACTAGTCAGAGCCATTTTGCCTCAGTGCCAAAGAACATTTTCTAGCCCTTTTTTTTTTTAGCAGTATAAAAACATTTGAAAATGTCAGCTTGCTAACTTAGCTGATAGACTGAAACAGAAAAGGCAAATGTAAAAGCATAACATAGCACTGAACTCTCTTATGCTTTGAGGTCTTTTTCTATTAAATCAAACTTGTTTTAACTCTAGTTTAATAGAATAAAAAAATATTTTTTATTTACAGATCTCTTCTAATAATTAAGAAGAGTCTGTGTCACATGATGCTGTATTCTCTCTGTTCTGGGAGCCCATGAAGCTACACTATTAAAGTATCACTTGTGTAGGTTTAGAAGTCCTCAGGAGTCACAGGAGGATGCGTCCACTAAGCAGTCATTGTCTGGTCACAGCCTAGTATACCAGGATTATGGAGAGGAGTATCCCACATCAAATGTAAACCAGAATTTCTTTGACAAGAGAAGGAATAACAGGAGAAGTAAACCCCAAATCTCTCCCTTCAGGCATTTCAGACTTAATGGATGTCACCATGATAAAAAAACTGCAATTTTTTTCAGTTTATCAAACCAGTAAATGATACCTGTTTTTCTTCTGTCTTTCCTCCCCCAGAGACTTAAAATTTTAATTGTGAACCTAATAGGCTGAAAGACACAAGATTTCATTCCCTTTTTTCTGAGTGAGTTCTGCTAGAATTAAACCTATGACAAATACTCTAGGAAGTTCCCTTGTCAATCCCAAGAAAGCTCCATATTTGACTGTCATAATTCATTTACACTGAACTTTACACTAAGAACAAGAAAGAAGGCAAAATCATTACTGCTATGAATCTACAGAAAGCATGTCTGTGGAGAGAGACAATACCAAGAACAGGATGTTGACCCCGTGCTCATCAGGGGGTCCACAGCTAAAAGCAAAATAATCAGTGAATCCAAACAAGAGACTGCTCATTAGAAAGGGCAGGAGAAAATGCTGACACTCATATGTCCTTACTGAAAAATTAATTCAAGAGCTTAAATGTGTCCTGCAGCTGCCAAAGCTTTTCCTGTGAGAAGTCACAGCAGTATGCCAGCACACTGAGTAGAAAGGAGTGAGTGCATTACATATGGACAGAAACAAGACAATTTAAAGTGAAAATTCAAAAAAGCACAGCAGGATGCATGCACCAAACTGCTCAGGGACTAAACAGTTATTTTAAGCAATGCTGAACAGTTCCAGCATTTGGCAGGTGTATTTGTTGTGGCACATCTGCTTTTTGTTAACAAAACTGTGTTTGCAAAAAAATCTAGAGGGACTTTGTGGCCATATATCATAAAACCTTATTGTCTTATAGATCTTGATACAGCTTCAGGAGATGATACTGTTAAAGGCAATGGACAGAGTGGTCAGCTTATATAGGAGTTTCAAGTGAAGGCAGAACTTCAGTGTGAGTTTTACCATTGACAATACATACAGCACACAAACCTCAGGAAATTAGGGTTTAATAATGTAATATAATTTAAGTATACTTTGGTTCTGTGACCAGTTGAATTGAATACTCTGTATCTTTCACAGAGAGAGAAAATTCTCTTTCACTAGAAAATCTTGGCTTGTCTTTAAATACAAGAAAATAATTTAAGAACATTTTTGATTCAATAGCCAGTCATTTCAAAAAAATTCCATCTCACAAAAATCTTGAAAAAATTATATCTTTTTGAAGCCTCCTTCCCTCCTTTTTCTAAAACTGTGAGTGAGGACATAAGTCATAATGAATAAATCTTGAACTTGTTCATAAGAACCAATGGTTCTTAGCCTAATTTGTCCTTGAGAAAAAGACTGAAACTTAGGATATCTTTGGCCAGGTAAAAGCTCTGACCACAAACATTATGTTCTACATAACTCCTTTTTCTTCCAAATGCAACATGGCATTATTAGACAAAGTAGAAAAGTGATTTATTATGTTCCCTACACAATGATTAAAAATTAAGAGCAGTTGTATCTTCATGACATTTGAAAAAAAAAAAAAAAAAAGACTTGAGAAGCTAAAACAGGTGATGTCCAGGCTTGTGACTTCCAGGTGGAGCTAAACTTTTAAATATGCCTAAATCTTGGGCAAAGTTGGGACTGAAGACTCACTGGGTAGTACTCAGTTCAACATTAGAATATTTATATTTATGTGTGCACAGTCAGAGGTCAATATGTATGCTGTCTAAGCTCTTATTTAATCTGTGAACATCAAGTCAATAGAGCTGACTGAAACACTCAGACTTAGCAAAGAGGGTATCCAGTCATACCCTCAGCACTTCGTATCAGCTGGGTTAGGTAGCTCTCCAATTAGCCCAACACTAGTGAATCCAGGACTGATTCACAAGACTGAATCCAGGCATTCAGTTCTTCCTATGAATTGCACAGGGACTTGTAGTCACCTATTGTAGGATATTGTAACACCTCATTCCTTTTGTGCATTTAGTCTTAAATGACCATAATGAAAACATGGAGGTAATAGGGGTAAAGTACACAAAGTAAGAATATGTCTAGTTTACAAACTCTTTTTTCAAAAAAACTAACGATATTATACTGTATATCTAACTTTCTTTCTGAAGCCTGAGGTAAAAACAGAGAAGACAGATCTAGTCTAAGATATGGCATAATGACCCTTCCTCACATTTAGTTTCCCATTTGATGATTAGAGGCAGCTAAAACAGGGGCAGCTAAAGTGGTTACTTTAGATACCAGCCATGCCTACTCTTTTCAGCAGCTGTTAGCAAAAAATGACATATGAACTTCCAAAGGTGTGATGTCTTTTCCTCCCTTCTCCTTATGCTTCATCTAGGACGGAGTAAGCTTAAAACTGTGATGTGTAAGGAAGTGAACAAATGACAGCAGTTTTACATTACATTATCAGGATAGGATTCATGCCCCTACTTAGAGGGAAGTTGGTGATCAGCAGACAAGCATCACTGAATTCACAGACTAATGGATTTTAAGGCCAGCCTGAGCTCTTGTCTATCACAAGCCATGATGCAACTGATGTCATAGACCTTGATTTCTGTAAGGCCTTTGACATGGTCCCACACAATATCTTTGTTATTAAATTGAAGAGATGGATTTGATGGATGGACTATTCAATGAATAAATAATTGGTTGTATGGCCACACCCAAAGAGTTACAGTCAACAGTTCAATGTCCAAATGGAGATCAGCAAAAAGTGGTGTCTCTCGAGGGTCCATACTGGGACCAGTACTGTTCAATATCTTTATTAATGACATAGACAGTGGGATTGAGTGCACCCTCAGCAACACTCACAGTGTGGGTGACACTAAACTGAGTGGTGCAGTTGATATATGCTTGAGGAAAGGGATAGGGATGCCATCCAGAGGGACCTTGACAGGCTTGAGTAGTAAGCCCATGTGAACCTCATGAAATTCAACGAAGCCAGGTGGAAAGTACTGCACTTGGGTCAAGGCAACCCCTAGTACCAGTACAGGCTGGGGGGATGAAGGGATTGAGATCAGCCATGCAGAGGATTTGGAGATATTGGTAGATGAAAAATTAGGTATGAGCTGGCAACATGTTCTTGCAGCCCAGAAAGCTAATTGTATCGAGGGCTGCATGGAAAGAAGCACAGTTAGCAGGTCGAGGGAGGTGATTCTCTCCCTCTACTCCACTCTCATGAGTACTGCATCCAGCTCAAGGGTCCCCAGTACAAGAAAGCCATGGACCTGTTAGATGGGGGCCCAGAGGAGGACTGAAAAAACAGGGTGCTGGAACACCTCTCCTCTGAAGAAAGGCTGAGAGAGTTGAGGATATTTAGCCTGGAGAAGAGAAGGCTCTGGGGACACCTTATTGTAGCCTTTNCCATTTGGGCCTGCATCCCAGCCTGGTCTCAGCCTACCTCCATCTGCAGGAAGCTGCCTGATGCCCAGGGCTGGGACTTTCCCTTGTGTCCCCCAGCTGCTCTGCTCCTGGCTGAGGTTGTCCTGCACACCAGGCCCTGCCCTGATGGACCCCCAGTGCCCAGTTCAGGGAGCTGTGGCCCCTCAGAGAACCTGGCTCCCAGGCTCACACAGCACCTTGATAGTTATTCTCACATTGACAGGACAATGTAATCATTTGTTCAATCATAATTTTATTTTTTTTTATAAAGAAATTATTTTTAAAGTAGTTGTAATCCTGTGACATTTCATTCACTTTTAATAGTCAATGTGAAATTGATCTTCATTAAAGAAAAAATTCATTTTATAAATCTATTTTTTCCTGTCTGAAATCTCTTTCTACAAATAAATTTTTGCAAAACAGATTTTACAGATCCACTCTGATGTAATTGAGGGAGAAATTCAAAGATTAAAGATTTTGTTATATTGGGAATTATTATAATATCAATAAGGTTACTGTGACTATTGGGTGTTTCCAGAAGTATCTCCTATTCCTTCAGGAAATGCATTTATTCACTTATAGTACAAGATGGATGGTCTAACTTTAGCTAATTTTTGCCTTAGAAATTTACTTCAACTTTTGAAAAAAATCCTTTTATGTTTTTCCCTGAGTGTCTTTATGTTTCTTGGGGCTTCTTTTTTGGGAAGTAATTGCTATTAGTTCTTTGTGAATAATAACTTCTGTATAAGATTTTGAGTTGTTTGGTTTTGGGTAGTTTTTTCTTTTTTGTTTTGTTTTTTAATAGAGCTGTTAGGAACTGCCCACCAAAATTGTTTTCGGTGGGTATGTTTTTACTCTCAAGCATTAACGCTCTAATCATTATTCCCCTCCCTTCTCCCAGTGAACTCCTAAGGAGTGCTGCTTCTTTGAAGTCAGGATGTAGTATTACCGTTACTCTTTAAAAGAAATCTCACAATTTTCTCTGTCTTTTCTGATCTCTGCTTGCCACACTTATTCTTCCCAACTGGTAATAAAATTATATTGTCAGGCATAATTAGAATAAATTAACTTATAAAATGTCAGATTAAATTTTATTATATCTGTTGTTTCTGAATTTTCTGTACTTCACATTTGGGAAAGCAAGTAAAGTCTGTAGTTCTCCAGGAAGTTCCAGTACACATTTTAATGGATAACTAAGCATAATGGGATAACTAGATTCAGAAAGGGGAAAAAATATGCTCTTTGAAAACTGTGGAGACAGAAGCATAGTCTGTGTTACTAACTGAGGCAAAATTTGCCATCTCTATTTGTAGCAATTTTCTAAGCATTCTTCAGAACTATTTTTTAGTTGTAGACAACGTACAAAACATCTCCACATTTAATGAGGAGCAATCAAGAAAATGTGTTTGGAAAACAGGTTTTCCTTCAAATTTCTAGGGATGCAAAAAACAGTATTGAAACTAGCTTAACATTTTACTTTTAAAATAGTAAATTTTGAGGAGTAAGAGTTATTCAGTTTGAACTTTACTAAATTGATGCATAGTACTTTAATACTTATAGGATTCATGTTACAAGCTGGACTGCAATACATAGCAAAATGTGCTTTGCTCAGCAAAATAGTCAGGTATGACTTAAAGTCTCAGGAGGATCAGATATGCTCAGTAATCAGATGGTACATTTTAAGGAGTCATTTTTCCTGACTATCAGGAAATTTTAAAACAAGTGAAAATACCCAGTCATCTACTAAATATCCAGTTAGTCTTGGACTAAACTGAAGACACAGGACAATGAAGAAATTTAGAAAGGAAGAAGACAAAGATTTCCATTAAACAACCTGCCCCCTGTTTTGAGGCAAAATCTGCTCTTTGGCCTCCAGGTTTTTTATCAGTAGGAATTTCCACACCAGGATGACACTAGACCATATATTTCCAATTCCTCATATTTTAGGAATAACACAAAATTTAATCTTTTGGATTGGCCTGGTTTCAGCCGGGATAGAGTTAATTTTCTTCCTAGTAGCTGTTATAGTGCTGTGTTTTGGATTTAGGATGAGAATAATGTTGGTAACACACTGAGGTTTTAGTTGTTGCTGAGTAGTGTTTATACTAGTCAAGGGCTTTTCAGCTTCCCACGCTCTGCCAGGTGCACAAGAAGCTGGGAGGGGGCACAGCCAGGACAGCTGACCCAAACTGACGAAAGGGCTATTCCATACCATACGGTGTCACGCTCAGTATAGAAACTGGGGGGAGTTGGCCAGGGGGCAGTGGTCAGGGACTGACTAGGCATCGGTCAGCGGATGGTGAGCAATTGCATTGTACATCACTTGTTTTGTATATTATTATTGTTATTATTTTCTCTTTCTCTGCTGTTCTATTAAACTGCCTTTATCTCAACCCACAAATTTCACTTTTTTTCCCTTCCAGTTCTCTCCCCCATCCCACAGGGGAGAGGGAGGGTGAGCGAACAGCTGTGTGGTGTTTAGCTGCCTGCTGGGTTAAACCACTAGATGGATACATTGGCTAAAGCCAGTATCTTTCATAAGGAAGATCTTATAATATTAAGTCAATTTTTAATATCTGGGATATGTTGTCCTAACTTTTCTATTAAAAAAATATGCTATAAGCCTGAATTGTAGTACTACTGCTTTATCAGATCTCCTGTATCTGATCTGTGAATCTCTTAAGAAAACAATTTATCATGAAACTGTGCACTAGTCATCCACAAGCTACATCAGTAGAGCAATAATGTAAGAGTATTATCATTATGTGTCACAGAGACTTGGCTAGCAAATACACAAACAGATGACTATAGACTACTATGATAAATGAAAATCACTTTGAAAAATATATAGAAAGCATTAGTAGTTTAAGAATATCAATCAAAAGTTGTTTCCAGTTAGAAATACATATCTGAAAAAACCTACATGACAATTTAAACAATTATACTTTCCCTCTACATTGGCCTGTAGCTCTCCTTCTACAGGATCTATGGAGATTTAGTTTCCAGCAGAGATACCCCAATTAAGTGTCTAAAATTGGACAGTAAGCATAATTATTTGTAAATTATTTTAGAGTTTATCAAAAAGGATTTTTTCCATTGAATTTATTTGACTTTACCTAGGCCAAATCAGACAACAAATTCTATTATCATTATATATATAGAACCATATAACATTTCTCTCTAATATAGAAGATACAGAACTGTTGACTTAAAAATTCCTTAAGCCAAAACCCCAAGTTATTAGTTTCTAGATTAAACATCTACTTTTGTATAAGAAGCCACTGAACTCCTACAACTGCAGAGCTATACTCAATGAACCATATGTTCATCTTATATAATCACTGTAACATTCAGATTCTATTCTTGTGAAAGGAGTTGGTTACTGCAAGGACACATATACAAGTAATACCAGCAGTGAGGACTGCTTCTTCCCATCTTGGAACTCTTTATGGTGATAATTAATTAGACTTTTTGTGCAGTGTGAAGTATGAGGTCAGCAGACCAAAGTGGTGCCAGATACTTCATCAGCACCTCACTTTTATTACCATATCTTAACTTTTACAATAACTTAGATTTAAAAAATAAAATTTCCAACTCATATGTATAAAATTGCAACCTTTTAAATAATATGACTTCTTGTGTTTGGTTGGTTTTTTTTTTCATATATACCTATTATTCCATATGCAAGTGTGACTATATAGGCTAGAAGTTTTATTCTCTTAGGTGTGAGATGTATAATGCTGCACTTTGCTGTATTATTAGTCTTCATTGGCCAACCTTAAACATGTAGAAAGCAAAGTATTTTTTTCTCTGTCCCATGGCAATAAAGTTATCTTCTTTTTCATAATTTATAAAGTCTGACTGATTACAGCTTCTGTTTCAACAACCTCAGTCAATTTTTCTTGTGATGTCAGTTGATGTTGCATACATCATAAGATTCAACAGCTATGACTATTGCTCTTAGGAGCAGTCTGATGTGTGACCGTGAGTATAGATCGCTCATAGATTTATCTCCATTTCCCATCCTGACCTCATAGATGGCCTGTGTAAAGTTTGACCAAGGATTCCTAGAGTTGTTGTCACATTAAAATAAAAAGGTATGTATGTTTTCTTTCTATATATGTATATATGTACATGTTAATATACATGCATATATTAAATGTGTAGTAAATATACTATATTTTTACTATATTTATACATAGTAAATATGTTTTGTGTATGTGTGTGTATAAATAAAAGAAAGCATACCATCAAAGACTGAAAAAGGACTGAAGGAAACAGAAGGATATGAAAGCTCAATATCATCTTATGGACATCTGTGGTCATCTGTGAACTTTAAGGGAAGGGGTCCTCTCATAGCTGTAGACATACAGATGAAATTTCAAGGAGAACTATGAAAGTCACAAAATGATACATGTGATGCTGATACATGTTTGTATTCATTGACGCTGACAAATCCAGGCCACTTTAGGTTGGGAAACAGCTGAAAGTGTTGCAGGATATTGTGAATGTGTATACCCTGAAACTGGTGTCTGACACATTAGCTGTAGGCCTGTATAATAATCATTTAATATGTTGAGGAGACACCGCAGAACATCTTGGGCTGCTGTCCTTTAGTGTCACAGTTCTTTATTGCTGCTTTCTAACATCTCTTGTGGAAGTGTCCTTGGAAAATAAATAGCTTCCAAAAAGGTTTTGGCCACTAGTTTTTAGCTGAGCAATGCAAAAGCCCAAGAATGAATCTCCAAAGTTAAGAACAAGAATTTGGAAATGGGAGTTTCATTATTGTGTTCTATGTGTCCACTTATATCTGTAAATTTATCTAAGAAAAACTGCAGTACACTACAGAATACCACCAAAAAAGAGCAACTTTTCTTCTCTTTGTTGGTAAAAAATTAGCCAATGATGTTTCAAATGTCTATTCATCTGAGATAAAAACAGAGATAATTCTAAAGTGTTGCTTTTATTTTGTTTTGTTTTGTTCTCCCCCCTCTACCCCCAGGAATGAATATGTTTTAACTTTTATAGAAGGAAAGAAAAGTTTCATGGCATTTATTGAATAACTTCTTTGTGACAGAAATTTAATTTAATGAGCAAATGTCTGTGCGCACTTCTGTCTTGATTAAAGACACTGAATTGTTTTCTAAGTAAGCTGCCTGAAATTCCCATAAATGTTAAATAACTCAAACCATTAAAAGTACATCATTTATAAAATATGACTGGAAAATGCTGCAAATTATTTACATGTACCACTTTGTTCTTTGAGTTTTCTGTTCCAATGAGCAATCTGTGAATTCTAAAAATAAAATCTGCTTTGTTTAAGACATACCTGGTTTTCTTGGAGATTTCTGATTAGAGGTAACTCCTACAGAATTGAAGACTCTGCCAAATATTTGAGGGTTAAGAACCTGTGAAGGTGAAAAAGCATAAAGTAATTGGAGGAAATTAAAGTATAATATCTTAACCTGAGAATGAATGTAACATCAAAGGGGATCACAATTTCCTCTGAATGGAACTGAGAAAGCATGAGGATATAGTCTCAGAAGAATTAGAAAATCTTTCAGAGAAGGGAGACCAGAGAGTCTGGAATAAAAAAAAGATGTAGGCAATAAAAGCTGAGAAAGTAAAATGGTAGGAAAAGGTTATATATTTTCTTAAAGGTTTAAACAACAGAAACAAAAACAGGTTTAGGAACTGAAGAATGGGGGCTAGCCAACTAG
This sequence comes from Scopus umbretta, assembly GCA_013400535.1. NCBI lineage: Eukaryota > Metazoa > Chordata > Aves > Pelecaniformes > Scopidae > Scopus > Scopus umbretta. The sequence goes on from VZTL01007236.1 coordinate 15,361, forward strand.
ATGGAAAAGAGCAAACAAAGCCCCACAGGCAGTTTTAAGAGCAGCTGTAAACTCCAGATATTTCTAAGATTATACCTAAGAGAATAGTAAATCCCAATTTTTCAAGACTGAATAGCACATTGTATCAGATCTAGGCAGATTCCTATTGATATTTTGAAACAGCAGTGGAAAGTTTTATGAGTGGGGAAATTTTCATGCTCTTGGGTTCCTGAATAACTGATGTCTTTTCTACCGATAGTGAGTGCAGAGTAAAAGCCAGGCTTGTACCAAGCATGAGGTGATAAGGGGAAATAGAGAAAAAAATTGGTATAGAATCTGAAAAAATAACAGCTTTAGACAGCTTTATTAATTTTTGATGTATGAAACAGGAGTTGGGGTTCTATATTCCTGTTAAATTCTCATTGACTGCCCTTCTATTCTGTTTCTAGGTGAGATTTTTACTTTTGGGTGTTTTCCAGTTAGCTGATTGAATAAATGATCAAATGACTAAACCTTTTCTCCTTGAATTTGGATCACCTCCCTAGGAATGTTTAGTGTTGAAATCCAAACATGCAAAAATTCATAAAACTGTGTTTTGGAAAAACTGTGGTTTTGAAGTTGTTGTCTAAAAGCTGATTCCATTTACATGTGAGTACTGGGAATAATTTTTATTTCCTTCTATGTTATTTTATAAATATTTTTTTCTTCACAAATGTGGAGAAACAAATTCCAGATGCATTAATGGGAAAAACAAAAGTTCAAGCTTTTATTGTTCAACAAAAACACTTGTATCAAATGTTTAAATTTTGCGGCAATAAAGGATCATGGCACTGTATGTTTATACAAGTCTTACAGGTCCTTTTCAGTAAGATGTGTGTGTACATATATAAGTATACACATATGGATACACATGGACTAATTTATTTCTTTATTCATATAGATTATGGCATTTGTTTTTTAGTTTTTCATAATATTTAAGTTTCTAAAAAGCTGAAATTGGATGTGATTGTGAACAACATAGCCATTATTCTATAGGTAAATTATACTTGATAATAAGTATAATCACCAAATAAAATGCTGCAAATGGTAAACATTTTTCTTGTTCCCTTCTCACAGAAAAATCATTTAGTATACCTATGGCCATCAATCTGTTATTTTGATCTTTATTTTGGTTTTTGCACAACAGTTTCCTTAATATTTCAGCTACTGATCTTTATAAACATCGTTCTGCTCTGCAAGTGACTTTCATTGAATTCAGCTATTTAATAAAGTTTCTGTTTAAATCATGCTATTTTATTTTAAGCAAGATATTATGCTCATAAAACTTTTCAAAAAAAACTCCTCTGATATATGATCTTTCTTGAAAATTAGTAATCTGTCACAGACCTTTTTATGAAGTTAATGTTTGACTATATATATTCAGCATATCATTCATTGTTTCCAAATAAGCACTATGAATTCTGATAATTATAGGACAAATAAAAGTGGAACCAAAAGACGAAATCTTCTGCACAAGCTAATCTCTGGCACAGCATCTGTAACTAGGTTTTGTCCTTCATATTGTTTTTACCTGCACGTATACTCTGCAAGGGGAGACATCTTGATGCATCTTTATGCAAGTCAATTTGGTACTGAAATTACGGTTTTCTGTACCTTAGTATTACACTGGCCACTTGAGAAGCATGCAGACATTTCTTAGTAGTTTGCATTACTTTCATTTATGTCACATCCTTTTCACTTTCATAGTTTCTCAGTATAAATTTGTCCTGCTTAAGCATGCTGTACATGTGCAAGTGTTCAAATATGAGTATAAGGGTGATGGAGGATGACTGGTTTCTTTTGTAACTGACTGGCTTTCAATGCAGACCTTCAGTTGTTATGGCAACCTTTAATTAATGAAAATGTCATCAAAGCCGTATTTCTCCACTACTTCATACAGTTATCTCCATTAAATATGACTACATGTCCCTTTCTCAACTAGTGACACAGTTGCACTTATAAACTATATTAATAGTATTAAATTTAAAGTAGTATTACTATCTCAGATAAGAAAACCCATCCTAAAACCTCATTAGAAATTAACAGTTTTTAAAAGTCCATTCTGAATGCAAATCATTAATAGTTTACAAATAATCTACATTGATTAATAAATTGGACTACAACAATGAAGATGTTTAGTACCTATGAAATTGTAACCAATATTATCACTATATTGCATGGAAAAAGTGTACATTAGTTTGTTCAATTATTTATTACAGACAATATTTAAATAATTAGCTGTATATAAGGCATAGATTTCTACAGGACATCTAATCTTTTTTTCTCCACTGGAACTTTATTCTCACACATAAACCATAGAAATTTATTTTCTCATATTCATTATTCAATTAGAAGATAGAAAATGTATGACTACTGCATCTCTTGATGTGAAAATGAAAGGCAGAACTACAAATCTGTAATGCATGTGTCTCCAGGTCTGAGGTTGAGACCTTACACAAATATAATACCTTTTAGAAGTCTACAAAATATATCATTACTGACCAGTGGCACTTGTGTTAACTATTTCCTGGGACAGAAAGAATGAATGTGCATAAATTTATTAACCTATGTGATGACTCCCTTTATAGCTTTAATACCTCCTTCATTGGATCTTAGCTTGGAATCATGTAAAAAGTAGTACTTTCAGAAAAGAAAAGAAGTGGTGGCTCATTCTCTAGTGTTGCTTGATACATCTTTCAAATGTGAACTTTGGTATAGAGGTTAAAAATTATAGTATCTTCATAGAATAATAAGCTTCAACCTAACAGGTGTGCTAACGGTGTAACCTTTAAAAGAGGATTTTGAAGGAACTGAATCTTGTGGATGTGTAATCCCATAAGGTAGACTGTAAGAGTTTTGGTTGTATTTTTTAATGAGAAATTAGCAAAGTTAAATAGAAACCAATGCAGTTAAAATAAGTAAGTGTCACAATATTTTTATAAATATAGATTTCTTTCATTCACTAACATTCTCAAACTACTCGGGGGTGAATACATGTTTTGGAAGACTTCATGAAGAAGTCATATCTCTTGGATTGCATTGACTGAAACTCTAAGTATACGAATATGTTCAAGACATACTTTTGTAATTTTAATTTCATTAGGTTTGTTTTAAACATTATGAACATTTATCCACTAAAAGACACACTTAAATAACATTAAGAGCTGAAATTAAATCATAAACCAAAAAAATCAGGACCTGGCAGTACCAAGGCTTTGAGCAAATCTAGTTCCTAAGTTTCTCCGTTATACCCAATAGGTGGATGATCCTTTGGAATAAGGTCAAACTTTAAAAAATATGATCTATGTTGATGGCAAGGAACCAAAGTTTCTATGAATATTTCTATATCTGTGTGTTCTTTTTCCAGAAAGAATAAGAATAATAATTAAAAAAA
>VZTL01007237.1:0-40852 GCA_013400535.1 Scopus umbretta
GCCAGTCAAATCCATGGAATGAACAAACAAACTGTTCAGCTTCTTTCGAGCTCTTTCCTTTCATTCGATGTTTTAGGAGATGATAATGCCTTATGTATCTGGCAGGTTAGCAAAGCTAGGCAGTTTCAGACCGACTTGCGCACAAATTCTATAGTAAAAATTCTCTTGCAGGAAACACCCTCCCAGTTGTTCCCTGTAGTTCATGCTAAAGGAACTGTAAAGTGCTTTTGACTGAAAGAGGGCTGGGGAAAAATGTTTTTGGGTGTACTTTAACCATTTGAGCTCCACAGGTCAGTGTCATTACCTATGAACCTTAAAAAGGTGTGGACTAACAAGCATGCATGTAGCCAATGTTAAAACTTAATTTAATGTATTTCAGCAGGTTTAGGTATTTTTATGTGTTGCTTTCTTGATCGTGTTGCATCTTTGTTCCTTTCCTTGCTTGATTTTACTTTTCTTTCTTCTCTGTAGTGATGCATGGATTAGAGAGACAAATTCATAGTATGAAGCATACCGTGAAAGATACGTCTTATGAAATGTATCTTCCTCTACTCAGATTTTATAACTTCCTTATTGTAACTGCAACTTCTCAACGACAAAAGTCCTACCAGGAGAATTATTCCTCCCGTTTCAGCTTCTTTTAATATTTTAGTAGTTGGAAACTACTCTTTACCTTTCTCTTAATCACCATCAGCAAGAGCTCCATGAATATCTATTTGAGAACTTATGTTAAAATAAGGTTGGAGTGCATCTTCCCTTCTTATTTTCATCCCTCTTTCCTATTTTTCACATATCATGTACCCTCCCTTCTCTCAATCTTCTTGCTGTTTTCTCTTCTTCATCCATCTCTGTGCACTTCCTTTCTTCCCCCTTTCTGTACCCTACCCTACTCTCCTCTCCTAACCATTTACCCATCTTTTTTTTCACACAAAGGACTTTGAACTTTTACCAGGCTGCTGATAATTCCCCAATGACTAAAGCCGTTAATCAAAAATGAATACAAAAGATTTGAGTGGGGCATTTCCCACAATAGAAGTCAGTCCTCCTCTTAACCTCACACAAGCAGCTGGAAAAGACAATGCTGGATTTCTTCCAGGACCCTGTTCTTGTACCCTGTTTGGGACTCCATCTTTCAATTCATTAATTTAGTAATGGGTGGCTAGAAAATATCATATATTTTCTGCTTAGGAGAAAGAAAGTTAGTTTTTTGTTCTTTTCTTTACCCTACTGTCTTTGGGCAGTAAAGATTGTCTATTGTGCAGTTCAGCCTGACTTGTATTTTAGTTGTTGTGTGGCAGCACTGGCAATAACTGTACTGTTCCTCTTACTCCTCCCGAATATTTAAGTAATGTTCTAAAAAGAATTGCTTCGGTTCGTGAGTAGTGGCTCAGCCTATAGTTTGACAAGAAGACGTGAGTTTGACCAAGTAGACATGATAAAATGTTCCTGATTTTTGTCAGCTACCTGACCTTCAGATCCCTGCAGGCAGCTTCCAGAAATGGAAGAGGCTCTGGCCAGTTCCAGCTAACTGTACTCTGGCCGCACAATCAGCATCAACAAGCTCACTAGACTGTTCTGTCTGCTGCTTTTGGACCACAGCACAGTATCAGACTTGGTTCTCGTTTAGAAGAATCATTTCTTGTCAGTGTAATAACTGATAGCTGTAGGAGTGGTGGCTGCTTCTCTGGCAAAGCTTCCCACTTTCTGCAGGAATGTTTATGGGTAGCAAAAGGCCAACTTTCTAGGTAGCAAAAGGCCAACTTTCTAGTTCTTCTTTCTGCATGCTGTCCCTCTGCTTGTGTTCCCTCTAGTGGCCAAAATGCAAACGATTGAGCAGATCTGATTCAGGTATTCACAAGCAGCTGTGTATGTAAAGTAAACTAATCATTCCATCAATTATATAGCGGTTCTCTTCTGATTTTGTAGGCGAGCTGAGCGTTCAGGATTTCTCTCATGTGAAGTGAGCGTCTTGACTCTGTTCTAGAATTTTCTTGTTAACAGTTCACTGGAAAGTGTCTTTTCTCCAGTGTGGCAACTAATTTTTTGAGCAGTTGTCAATGCACAGAAGATGATAAATGCCATGGTGAGAAAAGGAATTTGAATTTCTTCTTGTCCCATATAACTGACGTGACTTTTCCAATGAAACCGGGAAAGTATGTGTTTGTGGCATCTGTGTAATTATTTAATATCTGAAGTTGTGGGTTGATAACGTGTAGGTGATACAAACATAACAATTTGTCAGGCTGCTACCGTTTGCTGGAAGGTTTGATTTCCACTGTGCTTGGCAGGATCTGAGTCATCTTCTCTTTAAGCCATTAACCAGGGTTTGAATGAACACCAGGAATGTGTTCAGTGCAATGACTACTTCTGTTCTCTTCCAGATTGTCCTGATGGGTATCAAATTATTTGTCCCAGTTACTTAGTGGTTGTCCCTTTTTAAGGCTGTGGTTGAATGGCAGGAATAAATAGAGCATATTTGATCCTCTGTGATAGAGGTTGCAGGCAGTGCAAACCATTCTTCTGCCCTTGTCCTTCTTAACAAAATACATTGAAACAATCATACTCTTCATGACAGTACTTTGGCATGTTTTAGTTTCAGTATTATTAGTCACTGCCCATATACGATATGAGTGTTGGTGGATGGAGTAGGAGGAAGGAGAAAGATACTTAAAACAGATACAGGCTTCCTCCCCTGATGTGCGTTACTTTTTCTGACCAAGAAGTCTATGACTTAACTGTGCTACTGCATTTTAGAATATTACTTGCCTTAAGGCACCGTTAATAATTCAGTTTGAATTTCTAATATTATTTTTAAAAGCCTTAGAAATGCAAAAGGGATTGCAGGCTTTTAGCAGTGTTAATGGTGAGATACAGAGGCAAGAGACACTAGTGCAATTATCAGTTCAGTGTATTCATTAGCTCGCAGACTATTAAATAATACTCTGATGCTGTTTCCATAACTGGGGGAAGAAAATGAGATTGTCATTAAAATGTTTTTACAAGTAATTATTTTTATTTTCTTACTTTGATAAATGGTTAGGTCAAAACTGGGGGGGGGATAACAGCATGGTGGGAGGGGCAGAAAAAACATCCTTACGAAGGTTCTCTGCTAAATTAATCTTCGTTCTGATAAAGGAAACTTAATCAGGTACACAATAACAGGGTTTTCAACTTAAGCAGTGTTTGAATTGGAGAATGAATGCTTTTCAGTTAGGCATGAACAGTTCTTTAAATAACAGGGTTTAAAGGGTTTAAAGGTTTAGATGAACAGAATTACATTCATGGGGTACATGAACTGCAGCCCACGCTACATGTCCGTTGTAAAACAAGTCCACACAATGGGCAATTGTTTGCTCCAGTGCTCTCAGCCTCTGTAACATACTCTGCATTTTAGTTCATCATTATACCCTGAATGTGTTCACTTCATACTGTGGTATTTGAAATCTGCCTTGTGGGTTTGATTAAACTTTCTGTAATGGTGTTATGCATCCTGCTTGTTGGTTTCATTGTTGTTTGGTGAAGATGATCTTCCGTATCCGTATGTCTGGCCATTGTTTCCACAACCAGTTCAGCGCAGCTTCCTCAGCACAAACTGCTCTCCCTTCTCCCATTGTCCAGAACAGGGTGACTTCTGATGTTTGCGTAGCTTTGTTGTTTCCTTCCCATTATTGTCAAACTCACATGGTAATACTTGGCACTTTTACTGACTTTGCAGAGTAGGATGTGATGTCGTAGAGAAGGGGACAGGGCTACCCAAATTTTCTCAATTGCAGGGAGGAGCTGCCCAGGTGTGCTGAGGGGCCTGTACTCAGGAAGAGAAACAGGGAATCCTCCACAGTGAGTAACCCCACTTTCAAGTGCACACAGTTTCCTTCATAGCCGTGTCCAGTACAGTGTAGTTTCCTCTCCTGTCCTCTCCAGTTTGCCCTCTGGAATGTTCCCAGTTCAGTTCCCTTCCCTTTATTTTCATGTATTCTCATTTCACCTTGTCCTTTTTCTTTGTCTTCTCTCCGAAGGTTAAAGTTTCCATTTCTGTCTCTTCACACCATTAATCTTTTCTCATCCTAGTCTTAATCTTTATACGCATTGTCATTTTTCCAATGTGCCATTGTGGTTCTGTCACTAATACATCTTATCATTTCTCTTCCCTTGCTGTGCAATGGCCCTTTTCCCAGCCCTGTGCAGTTCCTTCCATCCTTACTCATTGTTGTACTCTTTCCTACCCAGTCTTCTTTCTCCCGTCAAATCACCTTTCGGTTTTCCTTTCCTGACGGGTCCCTTTTGACTCTTGCCTATTGATGTACATGAGATAAGCTCAGTTCAGCTCCCAGACCTTTCTAGCGCAGCCCTAACTTCTGCATTTTCCTTTGTGGAACTGAAAGATAAAGGATACAAAGCTCATCTGTAACAAAGAACGGAAGGATTTGGTAAACTGTGTTTTGGCTGCGAAAGGGGAGAACAGGCAGTACATCAGAACTGTAAAATGGAAGGAGAAGGCTGAGCTGGTCAAGTTGCAGTGAGTAGGGAGGCTTTGGCTTTAGGTGAGCTGCTTGAATTGCAGCCCTGGCTAGCACCCTTCGCAGTTTGATGACTTGCATGATACAATGTGGTGGTGTCTCTGGTTCCTAGTGGGCAGGTATCCACACAGTAGTAGCTACTTTCACAATTGCCATCATTTGGTAACTACTAGAGAGAAGCTCAGGATCGGATGAATTTGGAGACCAAACTGATTTCTTATTTACCCAGGGTAGAAATGTAAGTTCTGGCTGAGATATGTGGCAAGATGCTCTGGGCAGCTGTATTGCCGTGGCCTGTGCTGCACCTTTTACTGCTGATTGAAAGGTTTCGTTTTCCAGGGCTGTCAGTCTGGCACTTTACATGAGCAAAAGAGTGGCTCTTTGTTTAACGGCTTAAAACTGATGGGGACAAAAAGGAAGTGGAAAAGCAGAAAAATGTGTAAAAAGATGGTTGTATCTGGGAAGAGGAGTGGGCTACTTTGGGCTCAATTGGAAAAGGCAAAGGAGTGGAAAACTGAGCTGAAATGGAAAAATAATGCTGTGCTCTGTCATGTAGCATCTTGTGTGCTGTGACTGTTTTGACTATTTCATTTTTCGTAGTTTTTAGAAACAAAAAGCATTTTAAAATTGAAACCTGTCTGTGTCAATTCTCACAGCAGCTGCTGCTCTACAAATGGAAGGTTTTAGCCAATTTTGTTCCCGAGGTCATGACAAAACCTAAGTGTAGAATATTCAAATGACCTCAAGTAGTTCTAAAGTAATAAAAATCAAAAAAAAGAAGACTAGTGGTCTCTTTCTTTTTGGTTTGGTTTGGTTTTTTTTCCCTCCTGCCTGAAAGGAACTCTGTTGCTGTTTCATAAAATTAGTTGCGTATTTCCACTCTTTTATTTGGAACCTGGTAAGAATTTTTCCCAGGCAGATGTAGCAGATGATGCACAAAAGCAGCAAGTAAATCTTATTCTTGCTGCAGTTTCCTGGATTGTATTTGGCCTTCCAGCAGACAGAGGACTCCAGTCTCAACACTACTGTTCCCTGCCTTTCACAAATGACTACATAAAAACTGCATGATTGCATAACCTTTCAGATTCACAGGACAGCTGTGTCTTGTCACTTACACGTTTATGATTTCTTTTCAGGCATTGGAAAAGTACCCCAACTCACCAATGACTGCAAAACAAATACTGGAAGTCATTCAGAAAGAAGGGTTAAAAGAAACAAGGTCAGTGTTTCTATGTTTTGTGTTTTTGCTCTCTCTTTGAAAACCATCTGCGAATGGTATATCATCTTTACAAAACATAAAGTGCTGGTTAATGGCTGAATTGATTTCCAGCACCAAAGTGGAAAATATAGCTGATGGGTTTTGTTTGTTAGTTCAAGGCTTTTAAAATGGTTATTGACTGGCTTAACTTTGCACCTTCCAAAAGGAGTCTGTGGGCCAGCTCCAGTCCAGTGGCCTTTCTTCTAGAAAGACAGTGTGGTCTGCTCAGATAGTCCAGTGCTACATCTCATTTTTGCTTAAGGACTGAAGCTTGACAACTGGCTTGCCTCTGCCACCATGTGCATGGAGAAAGTGTGAGATGGAGCTAGATGCACTCCTTCTCTCACTTGGGTTTGTGGTGTGGCACTTAAATCTCTGTTATGACATGCCGGTGTTGCCTGTGGTAACAGGGATTGTGCAGACAAAGATTTGGGAATGGAAGGAGAGGGGTGTTTGAACACTGTGAGCTAGTCTGTGTGGCTGCAGAGGCTGGATACTGAGTTGCTTAATAAGGGCGTACTTTGGATGTAGATTTCAAGTATAATCATTAAGCTGTTAGGGGATACGTGGGTTGTTCAGAGCCTGTGGAAATCAACGGTTGTCTTCCATTGACTCCTGGTTCAGATGGGCATGCAGCTTCTTGTTTCTCAAAGGCTTCTGACTACTTGGTAGGTCTTCTAGTGACCTGCGGATGGAAACTTGGGCAGGAAGTAAAATAAGTTAAGGAAAAACTGGTTGGTTGGTGTAGGTCTCGTGCAAGATGCAGTTACCTCTTCTCCAAGTGTTATAGTGAAAATTTCTATTCTAATAAATTGTTTTAATACTTGTTGCTGTCTCAAAGCAAAGGGAGACATCCACTTTTATTTTGATTATATTCTTTTCCTGTGGAACCTAAAATCTAGGACAAGATAACTTCAAGCCCATGTAGAGGAGTAGTAACATGTTATGTCTGTTACTTCTGAATTTGTTCTGGTGAACCAGAAGTAACGATGGGGCATATTTTCACTGAATTCACTGTTGTTCCTAAGAAACAGAACGCTCTGTGTGATCATTTGCACTACATAACCATGCACTGCTTTGTTGGTAGCCTCATAACATGCTTGTAATAGCTGTGTTTTGGTAAAATTGCAGAAGAGATGGTCTGCAAGACGAAGCTGAATTTGCCACCTTTTACAGATATAAAATGTTTTAGTTCCTGTCAAGAAAGTGCTTCAGGTATATTTGGCAATGATGCCAAGGGAACGAGGGGGTGAAAACTTTTGAAAAGGAATATCCAAATGTGTGTTATGCTGCAAGGATTTGCATACAACAACAACAAGAAAAAAGAAAGAAAACCCAACTTTGAAAATCTGTTTTTATTAAGATACTGTTTCTCACAGCAGTGAATAGAGTGCTTTCTTCTTCTTACATCTTGTGATATGAGACAACTGCATGGGAGAGGCTCACATGCCTGATAATAGCATTTCTTGGTAATTTTAGAAATTCTTGTTTCCGTGAACAGCGTATGAATAAAATTTTGTGTGCAAAACCTATGGGAGGGAGTGAAGGCAGTGTTTTTATTATTTAAATACAGAAAACGTGGAAGCCCTTTTTAATTGCTGCAGAATGAATAAGATGATCAATATTCTTTTAAAGAGGTACAAAGCTAGATCTTCTTTCATTTCTTCAGTTACTAAGAAACCGAAAATTGCAGGGAAATAAGAAGAAAATTCAGATACATTCTGATTTTTATTCATGGTATGGTATGTGCAAGTATGTGTGAATGTGTAGTAGATTGCAGGATGCTGTATGTGGTCTTGAGTATCTAGATAACTGAGAAGGATAAAATTCAATGTTCTTTACTCCTTGCTTGAAATGTTGTGCTACGTTATAGGCTAGGTCATCCTAAACTGATTAGCCTAAAAATTCTAAATTCTGCAATTTGTAAAAAATGTTTATTCTGGATATATTTTTTAAAGTATTTGGATTTTCATTTAACTTCTCTTTTCATGTAAAAGTTGTGTTTCTGCTGTTTTTTAATATTGATTAGACACAAACCTGTAAAGTTATCTGAGTGTCTAACTCTTAATAGGAGCTGATAAGGTGTTTGACTTCAAACACATATTTGTTGATTTGATCTCGGTGTGTAAGTAATGTTTTGTTTTCACAGTCCTTGAATTTAGAGTATCCTGTTTACTTTACCCCGCTCTGCAATTTCTTTCAGTACCTTTCTGCCAGCATGGTGCCTTTGCTGTTATTAAAGATGATCTTTCCTGGTCTCTATGCTGCAGCCAGCTAAGATAAGCAAGGGACGTAAATTTATGATGTGCAGTCACCTGGTCATAAGCAGTAGAATGGCACTAGCATATTTTATTCTGTATTGATCTGTGTGTTCTTCAAGTCTGATCTTGTACCAGCAATATGTTACTACTTTAATATACTTATTCCTTTATACTGATTATCATTGTTGGTAGAACCTTGGCAAGTTCTTAAAAAATTTTCCTCTCTACTGTTCCATTTATAGATGAACGAGATTAATTGGCTTAGTCATTTTTCAAATATATTGCAGCATTAATTAATCTAAAGCTTTTTGCTGTGGTAGTAAATCTGAATGAATAACGTATGATTTTCAGCAATCTCATTGTCATTATGTGTAATCTTTAAAAAGACACTGTCAGATTATTCAGCCTCATCTTTTCTTTGTTAAAGACATCACGTTGCACATTCATTTTTTTATTACTCAAATAATTAAATACAGTAGGAGGAAAATTCCAAAGTTATAAAGCAGATATATGTTAGAAATTAAAATAAAAACTTACTGACATGTCAGTTATACACCTACCTGGTTTTCTGTATCTTGACAGATGTACAGCTCAATTTTGTTTTATAAAAATCTTTCCTGTTATGATGGTTGTTTGTAAAATGGCCCACAGGCAGGCAGTTCTTCTGCTACCTAGAAGGAGTAAAAACTTTTAAAGCAAAACTTTTCGGGATGTAGAAAATATATGGTTCTCTTCTGGGGGTGCTGCGGCAGAAGGGGAGAAATACTTATTTTACATACATGTCTGTGCTGATAGTGAACCATGTCAGGCCAGCAGTCCTGGACACTGCAATCTCTTTACAAAGAAGATAGAGAACAGCTCGCTCCAGTCCTCAGTGCTCTGGATTTTCCCTCCTAGTATCCACTGTTCCATTCTTTTGAGAACAATTCCCTGTTCCATTGTAAATTTCTAGACTCGCAACCTGCTGATTAGGCATCCTAGCATGAGATTTTGCTGATTTTGCTAGTGTGACATAGACTACTGGTCAGAGTATGATCCACTCTATCCTCAGTGCTCCTTTTGCACTGTGCTGCTGGCTCACTCGTTCTCCATCTTGTATTTCTGCTGTTAACTTATTTCTGTTAAGGTGTAAGATTCCCCTTACTGAATTGTATTCAGGTCTTTTTCAGACCTTTTCTCAAATTTATTAAGATTGCTTTAACATGTATTCTTGTCTTTCAGCATGTATGCAGCCCTTCCAAGTTTAGTGTCATCTGCTTATTAGAACTTGTTTCCTTTTGCAGCATTATATAAGTCCCATGAGAAATAATGTCCAAAGGCTCATTAAGTCGGGCTATATGATACTTACTGCTGCTTCTCTAACTACAGGGTCTGCTACTGTGTCATAAAGAATGTTTTAATAGATCTGAAGTAACTTGTTCTTGACAGGTCCATGTATTACTCAGCTCAACTTCTTATCTGCTAAATAATTCCAAATAATTTTTATTCTGTATTTTGGGGGAATTGAAATTCAGTTGCTACATCTCTACTTCCTTGGCCCTACCTTTTTTCATTTTTTTTAAAGGTAGTCACTACATGTTTTCCAGTCTTTTGGAATCACTGCTATCCTCTACAAATTCTCAAAAATGAGTATTGATAACTCCAAGACTGGTCTAGTCAGCTCTAAATACCTTATGCTGAATTTCAACAGATTTAACTGATTTGAGAACATCTAATTTATTTAATTATCATCTAATCAATTTTTTCCATGTTTGTTCCTGGTATTGGTTTTAGTAGCTGTCTGATCATAGACACTTTCTAATTAGGTGTCAACAAAGAAAAGGCACTAGTGCTCCTGTGCTTTTGATGTAAGTGCTCAGTGCCACCCCTTCATGGAGGAGCAAGCTGGTTTCCTATCTGTTGGTTTGGTTTAACCCCAGTCTGCAACTCAGTCCCACACAGCTGCTTGCTCACTCCCCCTCCCAGCGGGATAGGGGAGAGAATTGGAAAAGTAAAAATGAGAACACTTATGGGTTGAGATAAGAACAGTTTAATAATGGAAATAAATAATAATTATAATTATTATTATAAATTGTAATTAAGAGAAAGAAATAAAACTCAGGGAAAGCAAGTGATTCAACCCCTTGCTGCCTGCCAACCAATGCCCAGCCAGTTCCTGAGCAGCAGTCGCTGCCCCCCGGTCAACTCCCCCCGCAAATATACTGAGCGTGATGCCATATGGTATGGAATAGCCCTTTGGCCAGTTGGGGTCAGCTGTCCTGGCTGTGCCCCCTCCCAGCTTCTTGTGCACCTGGCGGAGCATGGGAAGCTGAAAAATTCTCGACTTAATATAAGCACTGCTTAGCAACAACTAAACCATCAGTGTGTTATCGGCATTATTGTCATGCTAAATCCAAAACACAGCACTGTGCCAGCTACTAGGAAGAAAATTAACTCTATCCCAGCCAAAACCAAGACCCTACAGAAATGTCTTTGTGCATGGCAGGTGGGTGAGTTTGCTGAAGTTTAATTTTATGAAGCTGTTTTTTCTTGGCTTTGTGTTCTCCCTTGTCTTCCTAAAAATGTAGAATCATCCCTTCATGAACACTCAATGTTTTCAACTGCTTCTTCCCTACTGGTTCAAGTCAAACCTAGTACTGCTTTCCTTCCTAACTGCTTTTTACGTCTTCTGTTTACGGATTTTTGTTCCTAACACAGTCCCAGGAACTTGCCACACTGTCCCTGTGTCTTTCTTTTCCCAAGAGGTGTAGGTGCCTGCATGGTCATAATGGGGATATTTAAATAGGTCATGTGTTTTAAATTTTTTTGCTGATTCTTACAGAAAAAAAGCTTCTCTCTCTAATTCTCCTGCTTTCTTGCTATATTAAACTCTGGCCCTAGTACCATCCTTGGTTTTGCCCTCTTTTGCTGTTACTCAGAAATTGCCTGTAAGACCACTAGGAATAACCTATCCATTCCCTTCTGTTTGGGGCACTGCACCGTCATGAAGCATAGGACCAACTGAAGAATGCTTAAAAATATCAGGGAGATAAAAATAAGACAGAACTTGATATGAATTAGATGTTTGGATTAAGGAAGAGAAGATTGAGTTTAGACATAGTAAGTCTTCCAATATGTAAAAGACTGGAAAAAATTAAGAGGGTAAGTTACCCTGCATGTCTGATATGGACAGGACAAGAAATAAGGCCTTTAAATTATAGCAAGAAAAGATTCCAAGTAGATAGTACAAAGATTTTTTTTTTTTTTTTCCTATGAGGTGTAATTGATTTCTGTCATGAGCTGGGGGGGGGAGATGTGAGAGATCTCTAGATCTCTCTAGAAACAACTTAGATATGTGTCTGCCAGGAATTATGTAGATATGGTTGATCGTTCCTTGAACTAGGGGAATGAACTAGCATATCTCTTGATCCATATTTTTCTATTAATTTTTTTAGATCACTTTGCGGTACTTGGGCCATACATATTGTTTGAATCCTAGGGGAGAATATCCAGCCAAATTCTGATAAACGTTTGATGCTAATAACCCTAGATTATGTCTTGGCTTTCTGTAGTTCCTTTTCTCCTTTGCTGGGTGAGGCTGGGAAATTGACTTGTCTGGATAAGATTAAAACCAAAGATTCTCAGTACAAGTTAAAAGCCAATAATCTTTCAGAATGGGACAGGCAATGTTTAATTTTTTTGGAGTGCAACTTTAGCCCACAGCTATGCTAGCTATTTACTTTCCTTCTCCGTTAGACTCAGGACTGTGAACCCTGGTATGGGCTAATTTCATAGTATTTTTGCTGTTCAGCTAGGGTAACTGACCTGTGCATTGTCAAGTAACTGTGATTATTCTGTTCAGGTAATTCACAGAAGAGGTTAAAAAAAAAAAAAAATCCCTTTGTCTCATTCTGGTTTTCATTTTCCAGTAGGAATCTTAAACTTCTTTTTCTTGATGTTCTTTGTTGATATTAATTTCAACTATGAGAATCATGGCATCAGTCCTAACTCCTCCTTTTTTTTCTCTCTGCATATTTTGTCTTTTGCTACACCAGATTAAGCTATCTATTGATTTATTGTTGTGACAGCAGTCTTTCAGAAGACCAAGAAGAGATGCTTGCCACTGGCACTGGCAAGAGTGCTGTTTCTCCTGCATTCCACAGTGCTGATAATATCTGTCATGAATGATATCATAACATATTAAGTCTTCTGAGCCTAGGAAAGCAGCAAAGTATGATCCTAATAAAACTCAAGACACTTACTAGATTTACACTCTTTGTGCAGAAATATTTAACTATTGGGTTAGCTAGACTTAAACCCACTTTGAGCGGCTGAGAGGAGTCATCAATGGAATAAAAACACATGATCTGTGCAGGGTCTGTCTTTAGCTCTGAAGTGAGATGGTACTCAGGAAAATATTACCATCACTTCTGAATCCTTTGATCTTTTTGACAGCATCTCTTTAAGCCTTTGCATACTTCATCCTTGGAGCGAGTGACTTAAAAATAAAACCCGTTCTCAATGCTCCTGTTTCTGTAAATAGTCTAAATGAGCTCGCAACTGTCTTCTGTTGTTTATCATTTTCAAGTTCCTTGTTTTATTGTGTATGCATGTAGACAGAGAAATTTTATTTCCTCTTCTCTGTAAAGTAATTCCAAGATGTCATTGTGGTTCATAATTATTAACAAGACATAGTTTTTATCTTCCACTTAAAAAAAAAAAAAGTAAGTGCCCTGCAATAACCAAGGTCTTTTAAAAATGTCACTGAAATAACCACAGTTTTTGTCTTCAGGCTCTGATTGTTAACGGAAGAGCACAGAGAGTTAAGAGGCTTCTGTGTTTGCATATGTCTGATAGAATTTATTTGGGAGCCTCTTTAGCTGAAGGAGTGCATTGTTTTGTCTTGAAGGTAGTTATTCCTTGCACCCAACTGAAAGGAAGCCTTGATGGGAAGAGAGAGAGAAAACCATTCACATTCTTTTGCTTGGCATTATTAGGTTGATTTTTATGCCTCTACAGATGTGGCTTTTGGCTATAGAGCAGTGAAAGAAACAAACTTTCAGTACAACCTGTCTTTCTGCATAAATTCACTTCAGACACCTCTTTGAAACGCTGTTCTTCCCAACAAACCACCTAATTTGGTAGGCAGTTGTGATAGCAGCAATTCCCCGGCTGAAAATCTCAGGCTTGCTCCTTCTTGCCTAGGTGTTCCCAGCACTGTTACGCCACAGTGCAGTCTAACCTGGTAAAAACTGATGGGTTTCCTACATTAATTGCATTCCAGTATTGGAACTGTAACTTGCATAATCACACCCATGTCACCTCTGTGATAATTACTTCAGTTTTTGATAGTGATGTAGCCCTAACCAACTATGGTATTAACTCGATCCTAAGAGCAGTGTTGTTAATTTTTGATTCCATGTTACTGCATTGTGATTACTCTACTGTTAGCTTAAAGCTAGCTTGCTTATGTCTGTACAATGGTAATCCTGTCTTTATACTGATTTGGAAAACTGGTTTTGGGTGCTAATAAACCAGATGTAAAATTATGAAACCTCAAATGTTTTCCCTCAGCTAACTGCAAAGACAACAGAATTTTATTTATTAGTGATGGTGCTTCTTCCATTGTGTTTACCTATAAAAGATGTACTTCAATATAAGACATTTAACTACCTTGAATGTATTTTTTTTTCTCTGAACCACCATTATCTTCATTCTTGCTCCATATTGCAGTTTTTAGGCATTATCGGGGTATATTTTTTGTTTTAATGCTGCTCCACTTTCACAGGACAATGCAGTCTCTGTCTTGGGGACTTCAGTAAACAGTCCAGTAAAATCAGTCTGCATGTCAGCATTTTTTATAAAATTACCTGGTTTGTTTTTTGTTGGTGGTGTTTTTTTGGTTTGTTTGGGGGTTTTTTTGCATGATGCATGTAGTAACAGGCAGGCTAAAAATCATGCTTGTATCACATATGCAAATTCCTTTGTTAGTTTTATTAAGGTGTGGATTTAATTTTGGAAATATTTCAGATGATAAATGGCACAATGTAAATAGTAAGAATCTTTTGAGTATGACACAGAATACTTTGGAGGATACTGTTCTCACTGTTAAGAATATTAATTGAGCATACGTAAAAGCAGAGTGGAGACAGAAGCAAAGTAATCTCAAATTTTTCAAAAATGAATGCAGAGCTAAGAATATAACCTGGTCCTCTGCTCCTCTACTCCCAATATCCTGTCCGTTAAATTGGTGTTGCTGGTGCAGTATCTCTGCTAGTTCCCGTCTACACACAATCCCTTGTCCCAAGAGTTTCTGTTACATGAATCTTCCCTCTTTCTCAAACTGGGTCACCAATCCCATGGTCTCCAATTACCCCAATCTGCTGTCATCCTTTCTCCCTTCCCATATATAAGGACTCAAACTCCATTCATTTGACCGTTGTATGTGCCTGAAATTTTCTTGATTAATATAATGTGGGCATCCCAGATTTTAGTATTTATTTCACATTTCAGGACTAACTGAGCTTTCTTCTTTAGTTTGGTTCCAGGACCAATTATGAGGAAATAAAAACACAATTCCATCATTTTATCATGTCTGTGACCTCCTGTAGATGATTTACAGCAGTTTAGAAAAGTTCATATGCCTTCCTCTTTTGTACTTTGCCCCTGATTTGTCATCATGTTGAAGTCTGTTCCGGTATGCTCAGGCAAGCTGAGATTTCATTCAGAAGAGTTGATTCTCTTTTTTTAAAGATTATTATGTTACTGTTACTTTTCCGTATACATTTTTGCTCATGTAGTGTTCAGTACTTCAGTTTTCCATTTGGTACCATAGTTCTCTGTGTCTGGATGCTAAAACATATACTGTAACCACCTTTCATGGAAGTAGCAGGAAATAGTGCTGCTTGATTATTATTATTATTTTTAATTTTTTAGAAGATCTGCCATAAAGTTGTTTGCTTTAAATCTATTAGAAACTCTGCAAAATGTGTCTGCAAAGTCTGAGAAACTAGGAATACAGTCTGTGTGACACACTTGCTTCCACAGTACTATTAAAATATTTTTATTTTACTCATGCAGTTACTTAGTTTTCTGCTCCTCCCACCCAAACCTAACCTGTATTTTCTCAAAGAACATTGTTAGTACCATGTATAAAGCTTTTTTATTTATTTGATGCTTTACTGGTAAGAGAGAGTGGCCCGTATGATCATTAGATATTCAAGTTATAATAATTCAGTGGAAATGTGAAAATTTTAAATCTTAATTTATTTAGCTGTAATAGCAAAAATTATGGATGTTAAATTTTGTGATGTGATAAACATGTTTCAACTTCTAAAGGTCTATACTGCAAAAATATTTTATGTTTGAATGCATGTGCAAGTCCTCTATCACAGCCTAATTTATTGAAATTAAGACCCCCATAACATGTTAACACTGTATTAAAGATATTCCTATTTTAATACAAGAGAAAATCCAACAACCTGAATGTAACAAATAATGGATAGCAGTGCAGATGCTGATGATCTTATGATTTTTTTTTTTGTGCAGTAATGACAA
This sequence comes from Scopus umbretta, assembly GCA_013400535.1. Lineage (NCBI taxonomy): Eukaryota > Metazoa > Chordata > Aves > Pelecaniformes > Scopidae > Scopus > Scopus umbretta. The sequence continues at coordinate 15,573 of VZTL01007237.1, forward strand.
CAGTTGCTGTTAAAGGACATTTTAGTTTGAAGTAGGAGATGGACATCAGCTGTGACTAAGTAGTGTAAATTTGTCAACAAATTCAGTGTTGGCTGTTTTTGCATAGTATAATAATTCCTTTGTCAATATATTTTGATGTTTAATGTAAGAATTTAAGTTGTGTTTTCTTTTTCCTGTTGTGTCTCTGTGTAGACTATTGAAAGAGACTGAAAAGTAACGCAGTTCAGGCTGATGAAAAGAGAACCCTCCTGCATTATAAATTGGTGTTACCATATGCATAGCATTATCCTAAAATGTACACTGTGTGATAACTGACTTCCCACACTTCTTCTAGACAGTGTAATTTCTCTTTTAGCAATATTTAAATATGTGCTACAGATCTTTTTTCTTTAATGTTTCTGTATTTCAAAGAGAATTCTGCGTTAAAGTTTGTGTCTCTTTTTCAGAAGGAGAAGTTAAAGATATCCAAGAGATCTAAACACATTCAAAGTGATCAGATACTAACAGAAGTTATGTTAGGAAAGTTTCACCAGATCTTGAATCCCTCCTCCCAGCAGTGCAATTTTTTGGTTTGTTTGGGGTGGTTTTTTTGTTTGTTTTGGTGGTTGGGGTTTTTTTGTGTGTGTCTGTGTACAGTATGTTTCCCAGAGTGTAATGCTTTAAGCCTGATTTCTTTTTTAAATGACTGAAGAGATGAGACCTTCCACAGTCTACAGAGTGTTTTCCTGTTCTTTTATCCAAAGTCTGCCTGCAGTTCTATAAACTGAACCATGACTATGTGGAAGGTAGGTAGGTAGATAGATGTTGTTTGATTGTACTACCTTTATCATTCTGCTTTGCCAGCATCTATTTAAGAGCAGCAAGGACGTAGAAGAGCTTTCCAGTAATAGTTGTCCGTTGTTGTCCAGAGTCAAAACTTGCAAAAATATCTTTGGGAAAATGAGCTTTGACAGAATATGTTCTCTTTCCATCATTGCTCTGAAATGAAGACCTGTCACATATTAACATTAAAGTACACAGGTAATAAACTAATATTTTAAAATAAAAGTCAGAAGTAAGGCCTGCAAGAGCTTAGTGTCAGTGTATGCTAGTTAGGGGCAAGATATGAGAACTGTTGCTGAGTAGCCAGCAACCTTGTTCAGCTCTCTTGTGCTTAGAAAAGGCAAGAATAATCTGCTGTATTTCCTTTAGGAAGTATTTGGGTAAATGCGATTCAACACATAAGCCTGTCAGGAGCAGCCATATATATCAAACTTCCAAACACAGAATGATATGAAGACTTTAGCTAGGAGTCACCGTCTTTTGAATGAACACTCTGGTGAAATATTCTTAGGAAATGAGGTTAATCTGTAGAAGACTTAAAACCTGCAGTGAAAATTGAAGTCTGGCTGGGAACTTGAAGACATGCTTGGTTTAATGGATTTATGAGCTTTTGTTGCAACATCCGAGTAACCTAAGAAGCTGCTTTTTCTTGCAGGTGTAAAATGAATTATTCTAGGTTTCAACTTGCTGGTTGCTGATTGAGATTTATTTGTTGGGGTTGGATTTTTTTGGCATTTCTGTTTTGTTCTCTGTATTTCTCTTTTGCATTGAAAATTTAGTATTTAAACCTATTATTTATTACTGTTTTGAATTTCATTTATCCCACAGCTGACTTTTGTCTTTATTTCTAAGCACTCTGTCTTAAGGGACGTGCACAACATCCCACAAAATGGTATAATCTTTTTTTTTATGCTATTTCTAGTATTCCATAGCAACTGGGGGGAAAAAGAGCCTAAACTGAACACTACAACACAGGCAATTCATTACAGATTTTCCGCTTAGTATTCAGTAAATTGTCAAGTCCTTATTTTCAGCATTAGCATATTTTTCACAGAGCAGAAGCATAGCCATTTCTGGCAGACTGAATTAAATGTGTTTTACTTGAATGTGAAAGAAGAAAACATTGTCAGGCTTTCTATGAAAGCATCATTTTCTAGTAATAATTTGTTTTCTGGAACAGTTTGCTGTGGATGTCTTTATGTTTCTATAAAGATACGGGTGTGTGTTTCAGTCTACCTGTAATTAAACCATTTGACAACTGAAGGGGAAAAAAACAAGGAAATAATTCTTTTCTCTTTTTTTTTTTTCCCTTCATATTTCATGAGCTGAAAAATTTACTCTAAACTAAAAAATGCACTGGCATGTTTCATTTAAAATTTTGAAGTATGTTTTTATAGAATCAAGATCAAAAAAAGCCTCAGAATTTTACTGTCCAAGGACTATGGAAAAGATCAGGTATTACTGTTCAGAAAATTTGGTACATATGTGAATTTCTTTTCTATCTAAGGCTAGCTGATAGCAATTCCATTTTACTTTGATTCTCATAGGTAGTCATCTTAATTACTGTGAAATTAAATTACGTGCACGCTCTTCATTTCAAAACGGAATTTAAAAAGTGCCTAAAGGTCTTTTGCTTATGTACTATCGTGAAGGAAAAATATGTTTTATGTAAGATCTGATTTTCTTTCAGTGGTATAGAAAGATCCCATCTTCTGCTTGTAATCCCAATAGACTCTGGGTTTGTCACTGAGGCTGTTTTATGATAGCTGTATGATAGAAACAATAATTGTGTGGCTGGCAAATATTTACAGTAGCAACAGAGAACTGAGAACCAAAACATATATCAAATTAAAATATAAATAAAATAACTTAAATACTGCATGTATGAAACTGTGTTTATGTGCTTGAGTGCGTAAATACACCTCCAGACACAAATTCACCTTTGTATGTATACACATGCACTTATATGCATATGAAGTTGTAAATCACAAAATTATACTCAGTTACATCCTTTTCTCTGTTGTTCCAATAGCAAAGACTATGGGAAAGAGCTCAAAAGATTCCCAAGAGCTGTTTTGCTGTTTGCCCTCAATAGCTAAAAGAGAGGACAAATTCATCTTCCCCTCCGCCCCGCCCCGTTTCTTATGGTTTTCATTTTATTTGTAACATGAGAAAAGGAAAATGGGATCTAGTAGCTCTTTTGCTGGAAGGTACCACTTACTACAGAAAAAACAAGCAAAAATAGTTAACTGAGTCACCCTATTTAGCATCTCATAGCATCCATAGCTACTGCTGTATCTTTTATGTTTCAGTAAGCTTGCTTAAGATACGTCTATCTGCTGTCAGGACTCTGTCAAGATATACCATTCTGTACCTTTTTTTTCCTAAAAAAGCTTCACTTGCATGCTTTTCTATTTCATTTACAAATGAAATAAAACAAGCATGGGATCTAGACAATTATTATTTTCTCTTGCAAATGGCCCCTGTGACTTGTTATTGTTTCCTTTCTTATGTCACCAGTACACCTGGAGGTTTTGTTTTATAGACTTCTAGATACTTTAGGTAGCCATTCTCAAATATGGACTCGTGACAAAAATAACATGTCCCCCTACAGTCATCACAAAGGGAAAAAAACCTTTGACCTTTGTAGGACAACAAGGAACTTTTTGAGAAGAAATCTTTAAGAATATATGATGAGCAAGAAGCTGTTGTTTTGTTTTAAAGACCGCTTGCTTTCAGTCAGGGAATCTTTTCTTGGCCAGTGAAAATTAGGGAGTTTCAAACTGCATGTATACTCTTCACTGTCTGTCCCCTTCATCCAAAACCAACACCACTAAACCAAATCCAACTATAAATGTTTCTCTGTTTGAAGTAGTGGCTTAAGTATATTTATGCAAACAATTGCATCAAAGTATCATTCAGTCAGATGATGTACTGAACTGTGTAAACTAAAGTAGTAGTGATACAAGATTATTTGTGCCCAGGCTGACAGTCCAGGAATTCATGACGTGATTGGTACTGTCAATTGATTTAATATTGTACTTACCATTTAATTCTTTATTAAAAATATTTAGTCAGAGTGATCGGGATGACTAACAGAAAACAATTTCTGGCTAAGACTGAATTTTGGTTCTGATACCACATTATGTTACATTTCTTTGGCTTTTTCTGTGTGTGTGTGTTTCAACCTCTATATTCAAAAGGACTTTATTAATGACTTCAGCAGAATCAAGCTTATTTTCAGACGGAATGATGTGCCTATCAAGAATGGCCAGTCTAAAATTTTTATTTTACTTATCAATGCTTTGTTTTTACAAATTGTTTGATGGTTACTATTGTTGTAATTTTAAAACATTGTCTGTGACATTTGAAATTAGATTGACTTCTAGTTATAAGTTAAATGGAAACCTAAGTCTCTCAGTTCCAGACTTAATGAGCTGTTATAAGTCAAAAAAGAATAAGGAGATCCACTAATAGCATGAATTGCAACAGCTGGATTAAGTTAAAACACAAAAATAAAAGTATCTGCTCGGTCCTTTGAGGGAAGGAAAGAACCTTTTGCTATGCTGTTTTGCCAAGTTAAACTCCCTTATGTACAACAAGTATAACTTAAACATTTCACATCCACCCAAATATTTTAATTTGACCCAATACAATAAATCATGTGTTGCTGTGTTTTTAAAGATACAGGATGTACTGTGATTGCCTGTTCTATGTTTATTTTCAGGCTTTCCTTACAGGTAAGAGCTCTTAACAAAAATATTTTAAGGACATAATTGACAGTATTAGTCAGCAAAGTTGTAGTAGTTACATTTATTTTAATGTAAAGTATGAAAGTATCATCTTGCTTATAGAATTATTTTTGTACTCAAGTACTGAATTAATCTTCAAATACAAAAGATTTTTCTCAGTATTCTTGGAGGGATGTTTCTTTTCATTCATTCATTCTTTCACATGATACAATAGATTTTAGAAATTTTCTTTTTTTTTTTTTTGTCAATTGAGTGTGAACTGAAGATGTAGAAATGGGTCATTCTCATATGCTCTAACTTCCTTTTTCTCTTTTTGGGTTGGATACAATGTTTTGCATGCTAAAAATAAAAATGACACTTTTGCATAATTATCCCAGAATTTGACATTTAGTTTCAAAACTCTGAATTCCTATGGTTAGAAGTCATGCCATAATTGAAACTGGGGGAAAAAGCAAAGAAAAAAAGCTGTGGAGATTTCCCTGAATTTTTGTGAGTGCGAAGGAGTAAGATATGATACACTTTCTTTGTTTTGAATATAAATCAACAAAAATAAAATTAAACTTAGTGATTTCAGTTGTTCTTGTTTCATAAAAAGGTTTATTATTTTATACTTCTGCTTTAAAAGAAGTATGATTCTTTTATCAGAATAGGATATTATAGAATGGAGAGAGGAGAGAGCGCAAGAGAGAGCGAGAGGAGAGCGAGAAGGAGAAGAACACGAAAGGGAGAAGAGGAAGAGAGAAGGCGAGATAGGGAAAGAAGATAGAAGATGGAGGAGTAGAAGGAGAAAGGAGAGCAGAAAGGGAAATGAAAGAAGAGAATGAAAGGAAAAGAGAAAGGAAAGGGAGAAAGAAGAGGTGCACGTGACAAGGTGCTGGCAGCGGGGGGCTGCGGGTGCAGCCCCTATGAGGAGAAGCTGGGGCTGCTCCGGGCTGGACACAGCTGGTTCCAGCTGGCTCGATGGATCCACCACAGGGCATGGCTGAGGCCAGCTGCCAAGATGGTGCTGCCTCTGTGGTAACATATTTAAGAAAGGGAAAAACCAGCACTCAGGCAGAAGAGGAGGGTAAAAAAGAGTGTGTGAAACAGCAGTGTGAATGCCAAGGTTAGAGAAGGAGGGGAGGAGGTGCTCCAGGTGCCAGAGCAGGGATTCCCCTGCAGCCTGTGGAGGATGACACCAGAGCAGATATCCACACTGTAGCCTGTGGAGGACGACACCGGAGCAGATATCCACACTGTAGCCTGTGGAGGACGACACCGGAGCAGATATCCACACTGTAGCCTGTGGAGGACGACACCGGAGCAGATATCCACACTGTAGCCTGTGGAGGACGACACCGGAGCAGATATCCACACTGTAGCCTGTGGAGGACGACACCGGAGCAGATATCCACACTGTAGCCTGTGGAGGACGACACCNACTGGAACATTTGGATATTTCCTGAAGAAGCTGTTGCTCGTGGAGAGCCCAGGCTGGAGCAGGCTCCTGGCAGGAATGCAGTCCCCATAGAAAGCCCATACTGGAGCAGACAAAAGGTGCGAGGAGGAAGTCATGGCAGAGAAAAGCAGTTACGGGCTGATTGTAACCCCCCTGCCCCTCAGCGCTGCTGAGCGAGGGGGAGGTAGAGGAATCAGGAGTGAAGGAGGAAAGCTGAGCCTGGAAGCAGGGAGCTGTTGTTTTAATTTTTGTTGTCTTTGTTTCTTTCTACCCAAATCTATTTTAATTTGTAATAAATGAGTTGTCCTCAAGTCAAGTCTGTTTTGCCTCTTACGGTAACTGGTAAGCAATCTCCCTGTCTGTATCTCAACCCACAAGCTTTTTCATCTCTTCTTCTCCCTTTTTCTCCCTGTTTCCTGTTGAGGAGGGGGAATGAGTGGTTGGGTGGGCATTTGGCTGCTGGCCAAGGCTAACCCACCACAAGAGGCAAGAAAGAGAAGGCAAAGGAGAGAAAGAGAGGAGGAAAAGAGGCAAGAGAAGAGAAAGAAAAGGAGAAGAAGAAAGAAGGAAAGGAGGAAAGAAAGGAGAAAGAAAGAAGTGAAAGGAGTGAAGAGAAGAGAAAAAAAGAAAAGGGAGAAAAGAGAAAGCAAGAAGAGAAAAAGAGGGAAGAATTAGAAGAGGAAAGAAAAACAAAAGCAGAAATAAGAGAGAAAATAAATACAGGGAAAGAAAAGAGAAGACTGAAAAGTATGAGGGGAAAAAAGCAGTAAGGAAAGAACAGAAAATGAGAGAAGGGAGAGGAGAAGGAGAGGAGAACAGAGGGAGGGAGAGAAGATAAAAAGGAAAGAAGGGGAAGGAGGAGATGAAAGGCAGGAGAGAGAAAAAAGGAGGGTGAAAAAAAGAGAAGAGAGAGAAGGAAAAGGAGAAGAAAGAACAGAAGAAAAGGAGGCAGAAAGGAAAATGAGAGAAAAGAAAGAATAAAAAGGAAGCAAGTCCAAGCAAGTCCACTGTGCTTGAGGAATCTGTAACTGAATGCCGTCAGCAGCTTAAAATTTTTAACTGACTGGAAGAGCTTGTGTGTGGTACTGGTATGTGGTAACCAAGACCCTGGAAATTACTTTCCATTGAGTAAAACTAAAATCCTTATATTAAAATAACTCAGCTTTGGTGGTTTTAGCATTGCCATTCAATGAATAGATACATTCTTTCCAGGTAAAAATTTCCATAGAAATTGTAATAAGCATTAAAAACTTTCTTACTGATTTGGAAAATTGATTACTTAGGCAGATGGATGGTGTGGCTGAAATGGTACAACATAACAAACTCCAGCAGGCCAACATGTTGGTACATGTCAATTCTTCAGAACGGGCAAAGTTAATAAAACAATTTAATTAGGATCACTTAGTAAGATTTTTGCTAGTGAGAGTAAAGAAAGAAAAATAAATTAGTTTTAAGTTCAGCATAGCAATTTGCTTTAATGCTGTTCTTTCTATCAGGGAGAAATATTATTTAATAAAGTAATCTCATATTACAGTCTGGTAGCCCAACACTGAGTAACATATTCAAGATTTAAAGATTTCTGAAGTGAAAAAAGAAATCCATAATTCTCATAAAATATAAACAGTAGTTTTAAATTGTACAGTAGTTAGTGAACTTTGCTCAGCAATACTTGTTGATTATCTTCTTTAAATGGTTAAATATTGCCACAACTTAAGCCTTTTCTCTGAAATATGCTTACCTTTTAAAATTTAATTCTAATAGGTCTTAACAGCATGTTGTGGTTTGCTTCTTGTGTTTTCTTTTTGTCACTGGAGGGAAGTGGAAGGCGATGTCTGTACATAAGCACCTATTCTAATTTTATAAATCTAGTTGCAATTGGTTTTCATGGCAACGACTGGAAAACTGCATTGAAATCACGTGAGCGAGCAGGGACATGACATTAGGCTCGAGTGGGAAGAATGTGTGGGGCTCCTTCAAGCTTGGTAATTCTGCTTTCCCTCAGCAGGGTGGTACCCCCGCCTCTCCCCTCCTCGGCGTCTTCTCGTGCCAGATGTAGCAACCCAAGGGGTTACAGCTCAGGCGAGCCAGCTGCATCTGGCACGTAGGTTCGGGAGCGGCTGGAGGAGCACGTTGTGTTACCAGCAAAAGGTGAAATACAGGCCTTGCTCTGAGGAGTCTAAAATGGGAACCAGTTGTGTCAAGTCTGAGGCCGTCCTTCTCCAGTTACTGTAAACCAATATTGCAGCCGAAAGAATAATCCTGCTCTCTCCAAGCTGCTTTTCCTGTTCTGGGCTGCCCACCTCCCTGGGTGCTGGCACAAGCATTCACATGGCTGTTTGGGGAAATAATCAAGATTTAAAGTAGAAAAAAAAAGGGGGGGAGGGGGCGGGGAGGCAGGGAGAACATGTCATGGAGGCAGGAGCACGAGGTCTGCCTTAGAGGGGAGCCGCTCAAGCTGCTGCTTTGAGTGGCGGAGCAGGCTGAAAGTGACATGAGCCCAGTATTAATCTTGGTGCAAATCTCATTGGTGAAAGGAGAAACTACTCCATTGCCTTACGTACAGGTACACAGATGTGCCATCACTAGTGTAACTGCAGGGTGGTGTCTTGTCGCCAGTCTCCATAGGAAAGGGTGGAGATTCTTCCAATCAATCAGGGGAGGAGCGTGACTGGAAGCTGTGACTGCATCAGTATTATGTTCCTGGTATAGCATGATAAAGTAGGAGTCCTACTTGGCCTTCTGAACTAGACCTGGCCCACAGTGGTTTTCTGGCAACAATTTGTTCTGCCTTCTTTTCCCTTTTCTGCTGTGCGACAGTTAATGAAGCCACTGTCAGATGCTGCATGGGCTTCTGGTGATGCAGCAGCTGAGAAGTTCTGTTGCTCTTTTGCAGTATATTTTGTCACACTGTTTCAGTGAGAGGCAGCTAATCAGAGACCTAGCAGTTGCAGCAGATTCCAGGCTTCTTCAGGACGCTTGATCTTCTGGGAGCTCCTGATTCTGGGAACTTAGGTGGCTTGCTGCTTCAGGTCAGGGCTAGCCTATGGAGGCATTTGCCTCTGTCAGCTCTTACAGGCAGCTTTTGTTGGCTGCTTGCTGGTTGTGAACTACCTATATATTTTGTCTTCAGCTGACTGATGATCAAGCAGTGTCAAGCACCTGTTTGATGAATGCTTGAGGAATAGCTGTATAGCTGGTAAGCAACAGTGCGGCTCCCAGAGCCCAGGAACCAGAGGGAGCTAAGAGACCTAGCAGTTATCACAGCAGTTAGTGCAAGAGGGGCAGAATGGGGTACAAAAAATTAGCTCAGGACAGTGTGAGACTGCTTAGGACTGTGCAGTGATGGTACTGATGTGCTGTGGGGCATGCTCACCAGTGACTGCTTCTGGCACATCAGAGGCCTTGGCCCAGAAAGAACTCTAGGTCTTGGGCTGCACTCCTGGGTCTAGGAGTTGCACTGGGCAGGGCTGTGGCCTCACCCATGGGAAGTGCATTCTGGTCAAGGTGCTGAGCTGCCAGGTGAAGGAGCTCTGGGAGGAGCTGAGTACACTCTGCAGCGTGAGAGGGGACAAACGGATCAACAGGGTCTTTGCAGAGGCAAGAACTGAAGCTCTGTGATGTGAAGTAGAGGCAGCTAGAGATTATATTCAGATTATGTTTATGACTTCTGTCAATAGAAGGAAGATTCTCTGCCTGCAGAGAAGAATAGCTGTGGTACCGTGGAAGGAGGTAAGCAAGATTGTCAGGGGAGACATCAGAGCCAGCTGAGGCTTAGCCAAATGTGTACATGAAGAAGAAAAGGAGGGTAACAGTTATTTGAGACCTGGAGACAGAGGCACATGTCTGCTGACCTGATGTACTTGCTATAGCTGGAGGTTTACTTCTTGTTGGGCACTTGAATCACAGGTATTGTCGGTGGACGTATCTGAGGCTTGTCCTGCCCTCAGACTTCACCCCTTGCTGTTCATCCATGTGGCCACCATGATGCTACTGGGGTGAGCCCAAGTATATAAAAATGACTGCAGAGCCCTGGAGGCAAGGTTGAAGATCACAAATGCCCAGGTGGTGTTTTCCTCAGTCCTGCCAGTGAGGTGGAAATGCTTTGGTGGCAGAGGGCACATCCCTCAAGTCAAAGTGTAGCTGCATGGCTGGTGTCCCAGGCAAAGCCACGGTACCCTCTTTGAGGAATAAGGACTGCTGAACAGGGACAGGATCCATGAGATGGAGTGTGGCAAGGGTATCTTTGCTGACAGTCTCAGTAGCCTTTTTCTGGAGAGCTTTGAAGTAGCTACTTAATGGGAGGGTTGCTCTAATTTGAAGAGAAGTGAAGGCATGGAGAACATTGAGGAAGTGTCTGGGGAACAACATGATTGGAGAAACCTTGCACTTTCTTTATACAGGCAGTATGACTGGGGTGTCCATTTCAAGTGTCTGTACACAAATGCACAGAGCATGGGAAACAAGCAGGAGGAACTGCAAGTCTGTGTGCACTTGCAGAGCTCCTTAGGGTTACAAAGGCATAGTGGGATAGTTCACACAATGGAGTGCTGCCATGGATAGATGGACGGATGCAGGCTGGCAAAGAGGGGCAGTGCATGCAAAGGAGGTGCAGGAGTGTACGGTGCTTTGCCTTGGAATGGCTACTGAACCCATTGAGCATTTAAGAGAGAGATCAAACGGCAGAACAACATGAGTAATGTGTGGTAGGCATCTGCTGCAGACTGTCTGGCCAAGCAGTAGATAAGGCCATTAAGGAACTGCTGGGGGCCTTGCAATTATTACAGGCCATAGTAGTTGTGGGGGATGCGGGCAAGCCAGGACATTCCTGAAAGCCAGTTTCTTGATGCAGGTGATTGATGAACCAACTAGGGGACATGCTGTCCCAGACTTGTTACACATGAACAAGGAAGAAGTGATTGAAGGTGTGAAGTTTGGTAACCTCCTTGGCCATGGTTGATTATCAGACCATGGACAAAAGGGCTGAGGAAAGGTGTTTTATCTTTGCTGGTGAATGAGAATGGCCCATTCCAATGCACAGAAAGTCAGGCAAGTATGGCAGAAAGCCAATATGAATGAACAAGGGCAAATCATGCCTGACCAGCCTCTTCACCCTCTGTGATGAGATGACTGGTTCAGTGCATGAGAGGAGAGCAGTGGATGTTGTTTACGTTGACTTTAGCAAGACCTTTGGCATCATTTCCCATAGTATCTTCACAGTCAAATTGGCGAGATAGGAACTCAGTAAGTGGATAATAGGGTAGATGGAAATTTCCCTGGACTGCGGGGCCCAAAATCTAGGGCCCCTGCAGTCATCAAAGTGTTAATTCCAGTTGGTGACCAGTTGCTAAGTGATGTTGGCCAGGCATTGATGCTGAGGTTGTTATTGTTGAATGTTGCTATTAAACACCTGGATAATGTGGCAGAATGCACATTCAGCAAGTTTGGAGACGATCCTCAACTGGAGGGAGCAGTTGGTACACTAGAAGACTGGGCTGCTTTTCAGAGGGATCAAGACAGCAGAGAACTGTGCTAACAGGAACCTCATTAAATTCAACAAAGAGGAGCAAACTCCTTCATCTGGGACATAGCAACCCGTGCAGCAGTATAGGTTGGGGGCTAACAGGCTAGAAATAACCTTTGCAGAAGATAACCTGGGAGTCCTGATGGTTAACAAGCTAGATATTAGTCCAGTGATGTGCCCTTGCAGCAAAGAAGACCAAGCCCATATTGAGCTATGTTAGCAGAAGCATGGCCAGCAGGTCAAGTGAACTGATCCTCCCCCCTCTGTTCAGCACTTGTGAGACCACACCTGGAGTACCGTCTCCAGTTTTGGCCCCCCCTATATAGGAAAGAGATTATATACCAGAGTGGGTCCAGTGGAGATTCACCAAGATGGCTGGAGGCTAGAGCATATGACATATGAGGAAAGGCTGAGAGCTGGGCTTGTTCACACAAGAGAAGAGAAGGCTCAGGGGGATTCCATGGCAGTCCACAGCTCACTAATGGGAGAGTGTAGAGAAAAAACAGCCAGGCTTTTCTTGGAGGATGCACAGTGACAGCATGAGAAGGAAAGAATGAGAGGCAACAGACACCAATTGGAACATGGAAAATACTGATTTGATACTAAGAAAAATATTTTCTCAGTGAGAGCAGTGAGGTGCGGGAGGAGGTTGTCCAGAGAGGCCATGAAGTCTCCATTCTTGGAGATTGCACAAAACTTGACTGGACAAGGCCAAGATCCAAGTGGCCCTGCTTTGAGCAGGAGGTTGGACTTCTGCAAGTTCCTTCCAATGTAAATTAGGCTACGATTATATGAATGTGTGAACCTTGGTGGAGCTGAATGTTCTTAAAAATAGCTGTAATTTTTTTGGGGGGTGGGTGGGGTGGGATGTATTTTTTATTTTGTATTTGACTAACCAGTTATATCTCAGTAACACACGTGAGATACTCTTAAAGCACTACAGAGAAGGTTGTGGAGACTGGCCAATTAAAAAGCCAAATTAAACAAGAGAACTTGGGATAGCTTCATAGAGGTCCCTTGTGTAGGATGATTAAATTTTGGAGGCCAAAAGGCATTCAGTGATTACTGACTATGTCTTGTTCGACATAATCACTTTACTTTCCACCTTAATTTTTTTTTTGAAGGAGTAACCTTCACCCAACTTGAAGCCAAGAATATTTGGAAGGGTGGGGTGGTTTTTTTCATTTTATACATTGCACATTTTGTGGCAATGTTTTTCTTGGGTTTAGTACATTTTTGATTGTAGCACAGTCATTACTTCATTTTTCTAAACATATGTATTTAGAACCCACAAGGGCCTGTGAAATCTGATACTAAAATAAGACATCATATATATCAAACCCATGGTTTCTTTAAAAAAGCCATTTTTTAACCTCTACTTCAGAGTTCCATTCATGTGGCAGGAATTCATTTTTTTCCTTTCTTCATAATTTTGTCCTTCATGGTGATCATCGGCAAAGTAGAAAATGAAAAATGTACTACTGCTTTTTAATGAAATCAGTTAAAACTATTAAAAGGAAATATTTTATTAAAAGAGAAAAGAAAAAAAATGTGTATTCTTAAATAGGAGGTAGCTGTCAGAGAACTGTATTATTTGACCAGTGTAAGAATTTGTTACACAAAGAAATCAAATAGTTTCTTTCAAGTGATGTTGAATGAGGAGGGTGTTCTCGGTCCGGAGGACACCTTAGCTGTCATGACCATCTCTGATGCACACTGATTTCTTGTTCTTTTGGGATAATTTTCTTCAAAAGGTACTCTTTAATCTTTGCCCGTGACTTTCAAAAACACATTCTAAATGCCATTTTCTTTTGTTAGCATTTCTTTTTTTCTTATAATATTTGTACTACAGCTAACAAAATGGTAAGGATTCAAAGCACAGAGATGCATTTACTATATATCCTTTCTTTAGGATTTTTCTTCACAAAGAAGAAAATCCTGGGTTTTCCCAGGTGTTAGGGAACACAGAAAAGTGTAAACATTCTCTATAAAACTTGTATTTTCATTTCCTTTCTGGTCAAGGAATGCATGTTGCCATATGTGAATATCATTTAAAGAGGTGTCATGGTGTTTCAAGCATACTTTTCTGAACATTCAAGATATTCAGAGAGATCTGCACAGAGGCATGGCTGACAAAGGGCAATGGTAATCAGCAAAAATAATGGGTAGGGATATTTAAATTTCAGGAAAGCATGTTTGTATCTTTCTGTCTGCAGTGTATAATGTGGCATTGGTATGATATGTTTGTGTGCTTTTTATTTTTTCTACTCAAATTTACCTGCTATACTGCTAGCACCTTGTTTTCAAATACATTATAAACCTAGAGTAAATTTGTATCTCCATAGGAAATTGTTCCTTCAAAAACATTTTTTTGAAGAAAAAATATTTTCAGGGGAAAATCCATGGCAGTAACTCTGCAAAATTCTGTTTAGGAACACTTCAAAATTTTACACAGGTTCTGGAACTTTTGTATGTAAAGACATTTTTGTGAGAGAAAATGTTTTTAAAAAAATTTTAAAAAGAAGCCTCACTGGCTTAAGGAATACTGAGATTTGCAATGAACTTTCATTCCCCCAGCTTTTCATTTTATTGTTTTAGAGGAGTTGTAATAAAGCTCTGGTTTCACCACAGATGAGCTCCATTTGGGTTTTTTGTTTGTTTGTTTGTTTTGTTTTGTTTTGTTTTCTGGAACATTACTGTGGCTATTGTCACAAGGTTTGACACCATCAGAAGTTTTCCCAGGCTGCCAGCACCAGGAGGTACAATACACTTTGCTTTAGATGTCAGACAGATTCATTATCAGTGTTGTAGGGTACCAGAACTTCATACACCCTGGCCTCGGACCACAGAGTGCTCTACAGGTAAGGGTGGAAGTGTTGAACTTGATTGAAGTGTCTATCAAAGGCCACTGTACAGAGCAAAGGGCAGATCTGATGTGTTTTCAGTAGTCTTTACCTCTGAGGGGAAAAAAGTGAGATCAGATATACCACAGTACTGCAATACAGCTAAGAGGTGAAAAACACCCTAAGTCTGTGCCATCATTTGCAAAGGTGAGCCAAACTCTTAGCTCTACTGACAGGAAATTAGAATAAAAATTTATGGGTAGTCATGATTGAGAGCTTTGCTTTACCGAGAAACCTAGGGATCGTCTTAGATTGTGTGGTCAGTTAGTCACTTGTGACTGACTGGGTGAGTGCAACCAGTCTGGCAAACTTTTAAATAAAGAAACAAACGAACCTTTTCTTACCAGCACCCTTGTCTTTTTGTCACGTTTGCCTTCAGCTAGCAGTTTCATTCACTTGTCCACCTTGGTTTTTACATGATGACATATGGCTAGAGGTTTATTATGTTTGTGCTTTATTGTGTGTGCTAATGTCACGTAGTCGCTGCACACAATGGCTATATGTAGATGTACAAAAGGCCCAGAGGGAGATTGGTTCATGTAGGAGGATCCTAGAAGTGGTAGAAATCGGTCTTGTGGGTAGTGGCATGATCTCCAGTATTTGTTTATTATGTATATCCTTTCATAGAAGACTTGAGTAATCTTTGTGTCCTGGGTGGCTGCTTGCCAGTCCTCCAAGGAGAGACAGCGTTGTTTCATGCTTCAGAGGTGGTCTGATGAGAGTTAGAGGACACCTGTTAGTTCTGTGAAAGCAGCTTCAGTTCCAACTCCTTCCCTGATTCCAGGTTTGGTGAATTCAGAATGTAGAACCAGGCTAGGTGAGTTTGTAAATGAGATTACCTGCTAACAAATGCAAAAATATATTCTTTCATGATACCGGGCTTGAGTTTAGAATCCGTGTTGAATTTCTCTCCAGTATTGCTCCAGATTACATCACATTTGAAGGACAATGAAAAGATTCCATTTCTCAGTGATATATCAGATGCTTTATAGTCAACTGTGATTCCAGCTGCTTGTAACTCCCTCACAAGCTATGAAAGTGCAAGGTTCAAGTACATTGCTACGTTCTTCTGCCTTAGATATTTGGGATTCACTACTGTGGTTAACTTCAGTGAAAGCTGATAGGTAGGTTCTGCTAGCTTGTGAGACAGACACAAGGTATCTATGATGGATGTGTTAGTTTTAGCATGTCTGTACTGGTTCTTGTTTTTCTATCATAATATTCTTTCCTCTGTCTTCATCTGGTTTAGAAAAACAAGAAATCTGTACGAGGGTTGAGTATGAAGCGATGTCAGTAGTATATTTAATAGGTCTTTTTCCCTGTCTTCTGGGATTCGTTTGCAGTCTGGGAGACTATGGCTTACTTGCTCTGCTCAAGAATAGTAGCCGTGTCTGTGATATTTGAAGGCTGAAAGTCAGGTGCCACATGTGAAGCATAAGTAGGACCAGAGACGTAAACCTTTCTTTAGGATACTGCCCAAATGAGAACAAAACTGATGTTAATTTTGGCTAACATGGGTAAAATAGATTAAAAATAAACTTAACATATATATATATATTTGTGTTTCTTTTAAGAAATTTCTTTTAATCCTTTAAAATACATGTAAATTCAAACTGTATAAATAGTATTCTACCTGTATGCACTTCAGTTCCTACAAAACTTCAGCAAACAACTGTTTAAGGCTTAAGATTTTATTTATTATGCCTTTATTTGTTATTTAAGTGTTTAAGACTTCAGAACGTAGTTTTGACAGTCACAACAACCGCAGGTATTGAGAGTATTTTCTGTAGTTCTCATTAGTAGTCCCTTTAAAATTAAGAAGCCAATTGGAAGTTCAAAAAGTGAAATGCTTTATTCTTGTTCCAATCTATGAATAAAACCTTTGTGTGAAAGGCTGAGATCTACCAGCTCTACAGTTTCACTAGTCTTTATATAAAAACAGTAGATGGTTCCCTAGCTACCTACTACCCACATACTAAAAGATAATGTTCTTATTGTTTAATAAATTATGTTGGATAGGTAATATTTTGAAAAGTTTCCCTTTTTTTTCCTTTTCTATCCAACACATCTAGTGTATTTTCATTCAGCATTTAAAAGCCAATCTTTTAATCAAATTCCAGTTTCTTTCCAAAAATGACTTAACAGAAATGTAATGTAATGATTTAGTAAGTAAGATGTCATTGCTATTTTAATATCAGAAAATATGACTTAGATTAATTTTTGTAAGTTAAGTTAGATAATTGCTGAATGCATTTATAGTCTCCCGATTAGCATTAAAGCTCTATTTATTTGCTGATTATGGTATTTTAATTTCAAGCAATGAAAGAATTAGCCTTGCAATAGGAAAATAAATGGGAAAAATCAAAAGCAAGATTTAAATTGATTGTTCAAGTCAAGTTTTCTGTCCAATAATTTAAATTGGCTTAGTTTGGATTAACATGTTTAGTCCATGATTTTGCTCTCTGTTGAAAGAAGGATGACTCTGAATGAAATTTTACCTGGAACACGTAGCCTGTATTTAACATTGCATGAGAAAGCAAATACAGTGCTTGCAGTCTTCCTGTGTAGGGATCTACAAAATTACCAGGGAAGACAGTGGGGATTTCATCATCATCGTTCTATGTGATTTGATTTGTTTAGACTAACTTGAAGCTTTTCTTGCTGAAAAGTTTGTAGATGGTTGGCAGGACGTCTTGCACTCATCAGCATTGTTTTCAGCCATTTACTCTGTGCTCTCTACTTCCCTCTGTGCAATGAGAAGGATCCTGTGCCTGTAACATTTGGATACAGTAATGTCTGGGGTGTTTTTCATTCTTCTGTTCCCTGGACCTCTCCTGGTTCTTCCTCCCGAGCCCAGGCTGGAAGAGCTTGCCTTGGCCCCAGCGCTAACGGCTGCTGCAGCACTGCCAGCTCAGGCAAGCATGGCTGTGGGGGAAGAGCGGTTCTAGAGCGATCAGCGGCAGTTTGCCTGTCCTCTTGATATATTGGACAACTGTCATCTTGTCTTGGTATTGCTGCTTAGGTTCCTGGTGTTTTTGTGTGTCGCTCCCAAGCTAGGTCATGGCTACAATCTTGTACAGCAAATTTAGACATTTTGCCGGCACATGATAGTAAGACCGCTTTCACACGGCTCCTTGAAGATTGTGGAAAAGCTGCTTCTTTGGCTTCATCAAACTGTGCATCCAGTACTGCATGCCTTGCTCTATGAAACACGTCAGCAAGCAGTCCCCATCTAGATATCTAGTCAATTCTCCAGCATTTCTGGCTGCTGTATATGTTGGAAAAAGTATACTTAGGGTATATGGTTAACCTCAGGCTTAAACAAAATTTTGATTTATTAAAGAGATAAAGGATCCTAGGATACAGTGCTGGATGCGTGCTCAAGAGATCATTCAATACAAACGCTAACACCGGGACAGGTTCCAGTACATGTAACAGCCAGGACTGGTGTGTATTTGATCTTCTGATGAAGGTCATTTTACAAACTTCCCTGCTCTGTTCTGGTGTTGATTAAAACATCAACAGCTACGTTCACACTTTTAGACTATCTGTGAACTTT
Source organism: Scopus umbretta (assembly GCA_013400535.1). Classification (NCBI taxonomy): domain Eukaryota; kingdom Metazoa; phylum Chordata; class Aves; order Pelecaniformes; family Scopidae; genus Scopus; species Scopus umbretta. The sequence goes on from VZTL01007237.1 coordinate 33,568, forward strand.
CTTCTGCTTCTCCCAGTGGCCATGAAGAACACATCTCCATTGACTTCAACAGCCTTTTACGTTTTTCTGAAAAATTACAATTACACCTTTTTTTACTTCTCTCTTTTCTGGACCACACAAATGTGTTTTCTACAACCTTCCCTCATAAGTTTTATTTTTCTGTTACCACTCTTGCATACTCGGAAACTGGTGTAACTTACATGCCTTATAAAGATATTTTATTCCATGTGACTCCATAACAGGTCTAGAAATTAGTTCTGAGGCCTTTTGGTTTTACTTTCTTTCCAGCAGTGAGTAAAAATTGTTGCTCCCTTGTGACTATTTATGGATCTGTATAAAATGAGCAGATGTTTTCAAACAAATAAGTACTCATCACATTTACGATAGCTAAGTGCTCCTCTTACAGCAGTCGTCGTTCGATTTGGGAACATATCAGGGACCCTTGTGAGCTCTGGGAGGGGGCTATGCTGCGTGCAGGGGGGCCTGAACGGCTGAAATGCTGCCTTCTACAAGACCCGAGGTGCCTTGTCTGCACAGTGGCAGGAAACTTTCATTGTCTGCCATGCTGTATTGTCTGGACAGGTTGGCTTTAGTCAATTTATTTTCCATATTTAAAACTTTTTTTTTTTTGCCAAGATCATAATTTTTTTCTCTTAGTAAGCAGTCTAGCAAAGATCATTAGAATTTAAAGTATACTCGTAGAAGTTTTCAGGGTTTTTCTGACAAAACTGTGTGTTTGAGAAGTTTACAATATAAAAATAAGTAGTGTTTTTATTGGTGTTTTTACAGATTTTTGTAAGGTTTTGAGGAGGGTGGCAGGAGAGAAAGTAACTGAAATCTGTACTTCCCCTACATTTTTTTGCAGAGCTTTGCGTTTAGAGACTGTGTAGTCCAGCATTACAGTTTAGGTAACACCGGCTGCATGACCAGTAGAGGGAGCCCAGAATCACAAAATATTGGAGATATTTTTGTCTGGGGAATTTGGGGTGAGGAGCTTGCTTTGATAATGTATGGGAATTTTGTGGTTATATTTGGAAGTATGCACTGAATACTACCAACTCATAGTGATTCTGGGAAAGAGCATTTATGAAATGTTGTAAAGCCTTATGTCTTTTAAATGATTGAATTGTATTAACAACTTTTATATTGGAAGGCTAATCAGTAATTTTTTTTTCTCTTTCCTGTGTTGCTGGTTGATGTAACTTCATATCACCTTTACAGAAAGTAAGTAACTTTTCATTTTTTAAATCTATTTGAAAGTGTGTGGGTCTGGGTATTCTGCTTGTATGTATTTATAGATGTATATGTATATAAAATAAACACACGAGCAGAAAATGATCAGTCTTAAAGACATACTGCTACAGAGGTTGACTCCCACATATGAATGACTTTTAGAATACCACAGTGGCTTAAAGCGGTCTCGCCCAAAGGATGATAAATGGTATGAAAGTTCTGCATCTGAAGGCTGTATATGGTGAACATATTCCTTGGGTGTAGACTATGGCAACAAAACTTGTAGCATATTGGTTTAAAATATGTTATGGCTCTAAAATTCACAGATATCAAGTTACAAAGTAGAATATTATTTTATTCAATTTGATTTAACTGAGTCAAAGTTGAACTGATTTAGAGTGTTTCAAGAACTTAGGTCAAACTGTGCCATTTTTGACATTCAGAGATACTCAGCCTTATATTTGTCAGTCTTTGGCTGCTGTATTAATACATGCCAGCAGCTCTGAGCAGAACGAATATGTCCTCAGGCTATAGAAGAATTTAGAAAGCATGCGATTAGTAGTGTGGATCCATCAGAAAGTGCTCTGTGATTCAGACATCAGTCTACATCTTGCGATCTTTGATTGCTGGCTTTTCTAACCACAGTCCCATGTGTTGTGATAGCATGTATTGCAAGCATTTCCAGCATCCCTTACGGGTAATGTTTGGGAATTTTAATAGTGTTTTAAGGATGCATGTGCTGACAAAAGAATAGGCAAGTCATTGGTTAACATGGGTCAAAATAGCAGCGATAAAGGACACCATGGAATTTCAGTTTGAGCTGCTAGCTCAAAATAAATCCCACCCCGCCGCGTCCAAATTTTTATTTCATTTGCAACTTAAGTAGTGTAGTTTGTTTTGTGCTCATTATAAACATACCCCAGTCAACTTTTCAAGAAGGATGGATATGGCCCTTTGGTTGTATGCCTAATTATTTAGGAATTGCAGATATCTGTATGAAACAAGCATAACAGTAGTTAAAGTACTTCTTGGCTCGGTAGCTGATGTGGATTTCTTTGTAAGTCAGAGAGTAGTTTCTATTGTCCACTTGCCAGTTGGCTAGACTTTGAAGATTAAGATATCTGCTGAGAGCTCAGTAGTGGTCATGAGATGTTGCCAAATCCTCTATTTTGGGTTCATTCATCTTATATCATTTTAATTGGTTAATGATATCTAAAAATAAGTGTGGAGTCCAGAATATATACATCAAAATAGGAGAAGGATAGAAATCATGCATACATGCACACACAGTTTTGTTTCTTATTGATATATTGAGTTTGTCTTTCACTGCAGAGTCAGCAAGTTCTTTTTATCTTGCAGAGAGTGTCTTAATCTGTGATAATGTTTCACTAAAAAGATCCAAGACTGTAAGAGTTGAATTGCTTCACGTTACGTATGTTAACATATGGAAGAAATTACGCAACTAGAACTGCTCTATTAAACGCTTTGTGTGTTAGCTTGTCAAACATTAATACAATAAGGAAAATGTGTAAAGAGAAGTATCCTACTTATTCCAAAACTGTTTTAAGTGATCATTAAACTCAATGAAACCTCTTTATGTATTCTGTGCTACTGCAAGCGGTATCCTTCTATTTCTACCATATTTAGTTTTGTATTCTGTTATAGTATTATATCAAAACCAGATGTGGAATTAGTTTTATTTGCAGGGGGGAAAAAGAAACCACAAAAACCTGTCAGAATTTTCATATTGCATGATTATATTTAGAATACTCATAAAATAAAGATCTGTTAAATATACGATGTGTTTATCAACAAGCAGCATTTTTACCTGTACTGTTTGATTTTAGATGTAGCAATGTGATACGTTAGGTGACCAATAGTAAATAATTATTTATTGTAAATTATATTGGATGGGACTTCCTGTCCTGAGGACACTTTACAGTTTAATTTTTAGTGGAAGAGCAATTACCACGCTATCCATCTTGCCATTCAATTAATACATGTACCATAAGGATTAATTTTGTTGTATCAGAGACATGGAAGTCAACAGAAAGCATCGTCATAGGAAAGAAGATGATTTTTGTCCAGTTTTATTTATAAAAAAAGATCAGTCATGCGATTTTCAACAAAGATTGGATGTTGTGTTATAATATTGCATAATAAAGAACGGTAGTTTCTGATGGACTTTTGAAGCCCTGTTCCTGGTTTATGGCTAGGTATATAATTAACTTAGCAACACACTTAATTTAATGCACAGGCATTGTTCCACTTAACCAAGTGGAATATATTTACGTGGCTAAAGATAAGCATGCGTGCAGGCTGGGGACCCCAGGGAAGAAGCACAGTTTCAGATTCAGTGCCTGAGTACACCGTGTACATTAGTCAGTAAATGGGGACAAAGATGTGATAGTACATCTATAAATCTTGTACTTTAATTTTTAAATGGAAATGAAATAAAACAATTTATGACTACCTTCTTTCCCACCATTTCTTAGATCAATTTTTCAGAATAGTGTAAGTGTAGCTAGGGTAGAAACATTTGCTTTCTTTTTCTGATGTAAACATGCGTATATTACAAAGACATCCCTGTACAAGTACTCTTTTTTTCTTAATGTGTTGTGTTTCTTTTTAAATAGGCCCTTAACATGCATTCCACAGTCGTATTACAAAAACTATCCTGAGTAGGTCAATCTCTTAATCTCTAAAACAACTCTAATTAGAAAATATAGCACTTTGTAGAAGATACATATTTGCTTGTATTTATGTATAGTAATGCATGCTGGCCATGTTAAACCAGCAGAAGGCTTTACTATATATCACTTTTAATTTTAAATGTGTTCTTCCTGGGCTCTTTATTATTCTTTTGTTGCCTTTCATCCTATGGGATGCAGCTGCCCTTGAACTTGGTACTGTTTTGATCATTCATGTGCAGCAGCCACATTGTCTGTAACATTTTAAAAATGAGGCTTCATGGTGTTATTTACGAAGTAATTTCACATAAATATTTGGACTTTGGTGCTCTTAGAATGTGGAGCTGGTTGCTGTATGAAGAAAAGCATAATTATAATTCACAGACTTTTTGCCTCGAGCCTAGGGGACAGATGCATATGATTAAGTTTGAAACTGGCCTGTTATTGTAATGTAGATGTTTTCAGGGTTGAGAGAATTAAAAAAAAATAAAAGGCAAAAAAAAAAAGCCAGGCAAGCATGAGTTTTAAAAAAAATTGACTGAGGGAATAGTTTTACAAGAGGCACTCAATCTTGGACTGCACAATTTTATTTTTCAGTGGAACCTCTCCATTAGCTTGCCTGAATGCAATGCTTCATACTAATACTCGTGTAGGTGATGGAACATTCTTCAAAATTCCTGGGAAGTCGGGACTCTATGCTCTCAAAGTAAGTTTAAATTTTATATATGGAAAGTACATAGCGCTATTAATCCGTTTTATGAATGTCTCAATAGATATAAAGGTAAACAGATTAGATTCTTTGGAGAGGAAATGACCTGATAGTCCTTCTAACTGCTTTCAGATGTCTTTTAAAAGGATTTATAATGAAAGTAAACATTGAATGTTTTATCCTAGAAAGCATATATGTGTTCTTGAATTTGGCATATAGTATAAAAAACATGTAGCTTAGCTAAAATGCTGCTTTTTCAGAGTTGTTCACAGAAAGGCCTTTGTTTTATGAGCAGTGAGCTCAAGAGGATCACTGACTTTCTCATTAAGTAATTGTATTAATGTTTGATTTTTGAATAGTGCAGAATTATTTGTAAGTCATATAAATCAGCTTTTAATTTACAGGTTGCATCATTGCTTTTGAGAAGGAATATAATTATAGTGATAGAATTTTGCCTTTATGCTATTTTTATTCCTTTTCCTCTTTATTTTTCTTTTTTGGTATGTATATGATGGTTTCTGCGGGTGGAAAATTTTTCTTGCTGTATATGATCAAACTTAGAGGGGCTTCACAATAGGAGTGAAGGAATGTGAGGCAGAGGTGAGAAACTAGGGAGATTATAGGTTTGGCAGTCTAAATGTAGTCAATTAAAATTTTGGGCTGGGAAGGAAGGATTTTTGTAATTTATGACAGACTTATTTGATGTAAGGGTTTAAAAATATAAAACTGTAGAGTTGCCTGCTCCCGATAACTAAAAATTCTGTATCTGCGATTGAACTAATAGGTTTTTTTTTTTTTTCCATTTCCTAATTTACTAAAACAAATGCTGCTGTTTTTCTTTAAATCGGGAGATATTCTTGGCACAAATCCAGGTATTCACAATCACTCCCATGCTTGTGAGCTCCAGGTTGCTTCAGCTATTTGAATTCAGGAAACAGGCAAAGGCAGAAAAGAAACATTAAAGGATTTGTGTTTTGCTGCAGTGTTGTGGACACTCAGCTGGAAAACTAGGAATTTTAACAGCCAAACCAGTCTGTTTCTGTTTGGTTTTTTTTTTAAAAAAAAAAGAAAAGTGGAAGATCTTGCATTTTATTTGACATTTTTAAAAAAAAGTATGTTATGACTTCACAAAATAGCTTTTTTGCTTTTGCTGTGCACGTTGCTTCATGAAGGTTTGTTTTTATGTCTTTCTCTGAAGTAACTCACAAGCATATTTTACTTTATTCTGTTTTTTGAAAAGTAAGCATGAGTACACTGCAGTAATCTATTTTCAGAGATGCAGCAGGATCATGATTGATTTTTTCTTGTTAATTTTGGTTTTCTTTTTCTTTTTTAAATGTAGAAAGAAGAATCAACATGCCCTACTGATGGAACATTGGATTTAGGATGTGAATCTGAGTTAGATGGCACTGAAATGGCTGAGACAAACAATAATAATGGAGAAGAAAATGGTGGTAGGTATTTTTATTTCAATATTAGAGGGCATATTTTGGGAAAATAAAAAGTATTGTTTACTTAAGATTTTCATGGTGTGACTTCTAAACAGTATAAGTAATGTTTTGTACTCAGTGGAACTATTTTTGAGCGACTCCCTCTCTTATTTGGCCTTATAAAGCAATCAGGAACACCAAGTGCCTTTATTTGACTTAGATTTGTAAAAGACAACAAGTAGTGCTGTTGGGTATGTTTTGAGTAGGTGATTTTTTGGCTTACAGATTTTTTGTTCTAGGCCCCACAGCTAAAGAGTAATTTGCTTTACTGGGCTTCAGACTTGCAGTTGCCAGATAGACATCTCACTGATGTCTGTGTGGGCATGTGGGGTTGGTCCCTCAGTAGAGTTCTGGGCGAAGGACAAAGGTTTGTTTTTTTGTTTGTTTGTTTCAGGCAGAGATTCTCCTGGGTGCTATGTTGCCATAAAGACATGTTGAAGTGTCAAAACCTGTGCATTTTTTTTTCCTGTGAGATAATGACAAACTGAAACATTGCAAGAACTTGAAAAGGGCAACCTTAGAAATATTTATTTATTTTTGAGAGGTGATAATTGCTCATAAAGAAAACACAGTTCTTCAGTCTCCTAAAATAACTTGCAAGTAATACAAATCAATACTCTTATTAAAACTACACGCACGTAATACTTATAAAAGTGAATACTTTATACAAAAATCAAGCTTCCCAGACCTCTGAAAGAAACCTTTCCTTGATCAGTTCTTCTCTTCTGCTGCCCCCTCACAAGCTGTCCCACTGCTGGACCTCAGCTTACTGTTTGGGCTCACCTCATATAAGGTGAGAGGATGTCCTGTTTACAACTAGGACATGAAAAGGCTCAGCTCATGTTGTTGTGCTACAGACTGCCTTTTTGATCTTGAGCAACTTAATTAGCTTTCATCCTGCACCTGTATGGGACCGATACTGCTATTTGAGTATTGCTCACTAGCAGCATTGAAAAATCACAAAATGCTCAGTGATAGGAGCAATAGAACTACCTAAGACAGGTAATTGTGGATCTAGTGGTGCAGTTTTGAAGCTCAGTGGAAAAACAAAAGTCAAGAATTATTAAATGGCTCTGCTTCTTCATTTTCCTTGATATATTATGTCTGTAAGTTAACAGACTCTGCATGTGTGGTGGTTTTATGCTTATGTACTATATACTGCA
>VZTL01007238.1:0-10401 GCA_013400535.1 Scopus umbretta
AAAAAAAAAAATCTACATTTAACAATATAGAGTACCCAGTCCTGTAGATTTCTACCGCAAACTCCTCTGAAGTAAACTACAAAGGATTGTGATGTTTCTTCTTTCAGACTTTTTTTTTATATGAACTTTTTTTTAAGGCACCGTATCCCAGTGAACTATCCTCCATTTCTTTTTCTTGCTGAAGCTGCAGATGTACATTATGCTAGTGTGAAAAAAAGCTAATTAAACTGCATAGACTCTGCAGGAGGCAGAGAAGGCCTGCAGTGCACGGGGGATGATTGATTTGGACTGTCACACAGCTCTGCTGGGTGTCATAACTTAGTGACAAATAAAGGATTACAGTGTCCCAGAGTAACTCTCTCCCTTTTATTGTTCACCAGACATCAAAGCACAAAAGCATATTAGCATTTTTAATAAGTAGTTAGGTCAGTTGTGGCTTACAGTTTGGAATTACTTTATGTAAAACTAAAAAATGAAAGAAAAACCAAACTTATTGGTAGATTTAAAAATATAATACCCACAAGGCAGGAGCGATTCTTCCATTGCTTTCGATCAAGAGTGCGTTATTTGTCTAAGACATGCAGGGAATGCGTGTTCCCAGCCCATTGTCTGAAAGCTAGATTTCTAGCTATAGAAATAATGTTAAGAAGTTGAAAACATTTTATCAAAAAAGCAATTATTGAACTTCCAGCACGAGAGGCCTGCGTGGCACATTATTTTTGCATTTTTCATGGGGAGCTTATTGTTTTCTGCTTACAATTAGCAGTATAAAATGATTTTTTTAAATCACCTTATCTCTAATGAACATGTATCCCTGGAAATAAAATTGTGAGTATCTTGTATTTTTTAAGAAAGCATAATTTGAGGGTGTTTACTTTAAATAAACAGAACTTAGATATGAAAATGTGAACCAGGATGGAATAATGAAGCTGGTGTTCTTATCGGGATACAATTAGCTCGGCATAATTGCTAACACTTCCCTTTGAAGTGGGCAGAGTCCTTTTTGATGGTGCTGGTCTGCTCTGCAGAAGCAGATGAAATGGCACAACCGGGATAACGTCTGCACGCAGGATGCCGGGCTGGTCCTCGGGCATTCGGTAGTGTCTGTGCATTTACACTCACAGCCTGTGCAGCCGGTGCCTGTGCAAACCCCCGAAAAGAAAAGAAAGAAAACAGCCTCTCCTAAATGGAGATGACCCAAGTGATGGCAGCGCCACGACTGCCAGCCGTCGGAGGTCCGTCACCTTATTGCCGGCGGGGAGCCTGCTTTCAGGATTGCGTACTTTAAGTTGTTTATAAATACCATACGGTGTTTGAGCTAAATCTTTATATACAAGGATCTTGGCTGGAAGCACCGTTCTTTACGGTGAAGTTGATCAAAACCAGAGATGGAGGGAGAGGTGAGGTTGGATGGCCCAAAAGCTGCTCCTCTGTCACCACCCAACCCTGTGCCTGCAGGCACCGGCGGCTGGTGTCAGTGGGCTCCCCTAGCTTCCCTCTGAAAAGGCTGCAATAAAGATGCAGACTCCACTCTCCTCAGCTCCCCTCTCAATGGCATAAAAGTCACCAAAAGATTATCCACATGTGAGATGCAGTTGCAAAAATCAGTTTATTGACCCCAGAGCACTGGCACAACTTTTGATAGCTACTGCCACTGTTATCAGTTGCCATCCTAGCGCTATCATTAACACAGAGCTATTATCTTTAACGCTGCTGTTTGGGAAATTAGCCCTTTACTAACTGCTCTTTTTTATCTGGAGACTTCCATCTCTTGCTTCTACCGCACATTTCATTGCAAGTGCGATCCAGCACTAAGAGCATCAAGGATGGTTTTGGTGGCTGGAGCCATGTTTTCTGAATCTACGCTGCAAGGTAGACAAAGAACTCAAAAGTTTCTTCTGCAACTTGTGTGAAAATGCCACGTTTCAGTGGGACACTTAACTGAGCTCATCTCGGATATGCCTGTCGTATCCCCTTCACTCTGCTTCCACCCCAGGCTGGCATGGTCACTGGCAAGAGCTGATGGTACCACCAGAGTCCAACGATGAGACAACTGCATCCTTCTGTGTGGACAGCAGCCTGTCCTGGGGGGGGATCTTCCATTACTCCCAGTTATTTCCTTAGATCTAAATTTCTAATTTTCTTGCCCCTTCCTTACTTCTTTGCAGCTGTACAGACTGCCTTCCTGCCCCACCAGGACCAACAGTTTCTTCCCTCTGTCAAGGACAGCAGCTGCTGGGGTGGAAAAGCTGCATTAGGAGAGAATAATATGTATTTTTAAGCTGTCTCTTTATACAGTTTAGGACCTGAAAACGAGGAAGAGAGCCAAGACCTCTGTGGAGCTCCAGCAAATATGCCATAGACCATCAGTGGTGCAAGACCACATTTAGGGAACTGCTGGAATGGGCCATAACAGCTGTAAAGCAGATACAGTTTTCATATTATCCCTGGAGAGATGTTTCCTCCTTTTTATAACAATCTTTTCAATACTTTTTAAAATGAAAACTTCATTTTCTTGGTACGAAATTACCTTTTTTAAAAAAAAAATATCAAAGAACTTACCACGAGAAAAAAACCTGGCACTTGGATACCCGTGTGATAGGCACCGTATAAATACCTGTGATAAATAAGAAAAATTGACATGAAAGTAATCTAAAGACTCTGTCTTTCATTTTCAAAGACAAGAAAATGTTTCTCACTTAAAGATGAAATAATATTATTAACCCATCATCTTGTGCCTGCACAAAAGGCACTTTAGAGTGGAGATGTCCAAAGAGTAGAGGACTGTATTTACCATTCTGTAGGTGCCAAAACACTGAGACACGGTGCAGGAATTTTCGATGATGGAGTTTCCGCCTAAATTTAATTTCCTTTCTTTGGTTCACATAAAATCTTTCATTTAATTTTAATGTAGTGCTTTTTAGTAAATCCAAACTTAACAGACTTTGGGGCATTTAAACCTATAACCAGAACTGAACTTTGCAGTGTGAATCCACCACTGGTATTTGTATGAGTATGCCACAAAGTGTTTCAGTTATTGTATGNACCACAAGTGTGAATTTTGAAAGATCCATTTAGAAAAAAGCCACAAACTCATGATGTCACTTCAAATCCATGGCCGGCAGATGCTGGCTGCCGTGCCCTGCCCATTGGCCCCGCTCTTGGCTGTGGGGCTCCTCTTGATGCCCACGGGGGAAGCAAAGGGCAGGGTTGATCTGACCCTAAAAATCACTACCTGAGGACTTTGCTCTTAGGGCTACATGGTCCATGTGCAGCACAGCACGGAGTGGAGAGGCCGGAGGGGAGCTGGGAAAGCAGCCAGAGGCATGGGTGGAAAAAGACTCCGTGGTGCCAGCCCACCTTGGACACGATGCCTAACCACATCCCAAAACAGCTGGGGTTTGTGTCCCTTGTTCCTGGTATTGTCTGATGTGGAGATGAAGATGAGGATGAATATTTGCAGTGGATATTTATCACATGGGAGCCTCAGCCAGACGAGGGCACCATTGGGCTTGGGCGCTGGCTCTCCCTAAACTCTTCTGGCCCACAAGGCAAGACCTAACAGGCAGAGGAGAAACTGGTGGAGAACAGGTAGTGTGCAAATAACGGTGTTCTGGTTATATATCTGAGCCTGAGGGGAAAATCATGGCCATCACCTGCAGATCTGTTGTGTGAAGTTACATGAGCAGGACTGTGGGAAGAGTCGGGGACAGGCTCATTAACCACCTGCAAACAAGTTGTCTAATGGCAGCCTGGGAGAGGCTTGAAGGTTACTCTTGCTGAAACAGGTGGAGAGGACAGCACAGGGCTCAGGGGTGCCGTGTTGTGTTCAGGTTTATGGCCTGATGTTCTGGGGCTGCAGGTGTCCTCCCTGCTGAGACCAACTGGAACTGGGCATGCTGAGCCTTCATCATGGATGATACTGGTCTGAGGGCAAAATGTGAACTCTGGGTGCTGTTTCCTTCACTCTTTTTATCCCAAGCATGGACATCTGGGAGAATTTGGATAAGAAGCTGAGGTGGGCTTTCTTTCCACGGACCAGGAGGCAGACGGAGCTGGCTGTAGTTTTGACCAGGTAAAACACTGAGAAACAAGTTTTAGCTCTGCAAAAGCTAGCAATGTTCAAATCATTACATGTCCCACCATAGTGTGGAGGAGTTTGTGCTTGACTGGCCCAGCATCCATCATTTCATATCCCATCCTCAGACTTGGACTTCCTCTTTGAAAAATGCCCGAGACATGGGGCTGCTCAGAGAGCCCATTTGCTGAAGGATTTCCATAATCCATGAGCCAATAACAACCTCACACAAAGTGGCACATCAGCAGCCGGACCTAACAGAGAAGCCAAAGCCAATGTGGGCTTAATTTGTCTCCTTTCCCTCCTCAAACTGTGCCACAGCTAATGCCAAGAGGGGTTTACACTATTACTGCAAGAACTGTAGGATAGGGAATTTCAGTCATGAGCTTCCTATTTACCTCATTGCTTTTAAGACTCTTGCTGATTTAAACACGTGTTGCTCTGGAAGGAAGCAACAGCATTTGCAAAAAAAGCTTTTTGAGAAATATTTGTGCATCCTATGCAAAAGCAAAGCCTATCAATGGCCAAGAGGAGAAGCAAAGCCCCGAAGTAATTTTTAACTAAACAGTCCAAAATATGGGGGGGGGAAAGCAAAGTGATAGCAGGTCTGTGCAAATACCTAAGTATGGTCATGCAATATATAGTACAAGGTGTGTAGAGGATACAGGGACTTATGGGCATTGTGGGGAGCACAGAACAGTTTTCATGCTTGTGCAACAGCAGAGGACATTTTTTTCCTACTTTTTTCAGCTGAGAGAGGAATGAGCTAAAATGACAGAGGCAGAATGGAAAAAATAAGCAGACTTGGATCTGGACTAAATATACTAGCAGGATAGAATGTTAATTTTACCCAGATTTGGTTGCGCTTGGGAAAAAAACCCACCACTTTGTCTCTTGGAGCTATCTTCATGATGTATAAATGTGGTGCTTCCCAATGTCACTGCGGAACTGACAGGCGTGGCCAGGTCTGCTTTGTTTGCTCTAATTACCCATCCACTGGAGATATTTCATATCAGCACATGGCCTCTCTAAACACATATGCTGCAGTAGAGTTAGGGGTGAAGCTGGGAATCTTAAGTCCAAGTTTCCTTGCTCTGGTTGGCTTGCATCAGACCTTAACTAAAATGGGAGTATTTGAGAATTTAATTAAGAATATTGAATCAATTAATAAGACACTTCAATGATTACACAATGTTAGCTGTGAACAGTTTGACTTCTGCTTTAGCTAATTCCTGATTTGATGAAGGTTCCCAGCCATCAAAAAGGCTCAAGTAATTAGTGTTTGTCTGTGGCATAAACTATTTTTAACCACCCACCCCTTACCAAGTGAGCTCCCTCCTCCTTTAGAAATTGAACATTTCAGATATAATTTAGAGAGAAACAAGGAACACCCCCCCAAAAAAAAAAAAAGTTAAGGAAAACTTATGGTAGGAATATAAATGGTAATACAATTTTTTGTTGTCGTTATTGATTTTGTTTCATAAGAAGAAGAATATGCGTGTGTCAGTGCAATGGTGAGTGCAAAGAAAGCCCTGTCTCTGGCGCAGGTTGCAGGTGCATTGTGGACAGGGTATAGCACATGAGGAGGTGTTTGGTTGTGGACAAAGCAACTGTGAACAATGGTGGAGGCCAGCTGATAGGACAGGTATTGCGCTTTTGGGATACGATCTGGTATGGCTTCTCGCTGGGGAAGCTTGTGGTGACCTGGTGGCTGCTCTGCACTGTGCAGATGTCCAGGAACATCCAGGGGCAGCACGCAAGGCATTCTGCCTCTTGTCTGAGTCCTTTCCTGGACAAAGCAGAGGTGAGCCTGAGGGTGAGCACCAGGGACCGAAATCAAAAGACGCCAGGGCTGCCTGGGAGTCTGGAAGGGAAGCTTGTATCTTACATTGCAGAGCATCTCTGATTCACAGCAGTAAGGGGACAGGGAAGAGAAATATAACCTTGTTTGTAAAATCCTGCTGTCCTTTTCCTCTGTGGCATCCGCTGGTCCGGTAGAGCAAGGAGCATTTGCAGTGAACGAAGGGTAATTTCTTCTTTGCATTGCACACAGAAAGGCCTCGTCATATGTGATGCAAGGGGAATGTCCAAAGGGGGCCTGACCTCCTCTAATAGCAGTAACATTAAAATATTCTGCCGCAGGATCACAGCAACATCTGAAACTTTCTTTCAGTCGTTTTCTTCCCCCTCCTTTTTTCTCATCTCTTTGGGTCCTTTGGCCCATATGTTGCTAATTTTCTGTCTTTTCAAAGCACTCTGTTTCATTTAAAGTCAGAATACATTCTATTCATCACCATGAATACTAGGGAAAAAAGAGATCTCAAAGGTCAGTGTTCCCCTTAATATATGAAATAAATGAGCAAAGCACTGTGTTTTTTTCCTTTAGCTTATTACTTTTCTTAATCTACTTTTTAGGTCTACTGTGTGAGATCACAGGAGGGACTTAAGCAATCGCTCCTAGAAAGGCTTCTTACATATTCTGCAAGAAAGAAGTCCCTCAAAAATGCATGCCTTTGTAGTTTGATCTGCTGAGCCAGCCTTCAATGAAGCTAATTACTGGTCAGCAAGCTGGCGTGCCACTACGGTGACATGCACAAGCACCCGAAGGACTTCCCTTGCCAGGAGCTTGTTTTCACTTGCTGTCCATCACGTTTACCCAGGAAAAAAATTCCTTCTTCTTTGCTAAGATATTGCACCTACACCTTGAAATCTGTGCAATGGGAGATGATGAGAGAAAGCATTGGCAGTACGATTTCTTTAAGTAATAATTCCTTAGATCATAGTCTTACCAAGATGCAAGTTAAACTGTTAAAATCACTTGAAACTGAGAAAAACATACAGACAAACTACTTGTTTAAATTCCGTTGTTGCAGAGGTGTGGCTTGTTTTTAGAAGGTGGTCATAGGATTAAATTTCTGGAAGGACTTGTAGCAGATTGCTGTGCAGCCTGCAAAGAGTTAATTATATCAGTAGCCTGCTATTTTCTTGCTTCTCTACAATTTGCAGCGACAAAAGCGGATCTCTCCCCAGCTGTGACAGCAACGGCAGGGCTTGGGCCAGCCCACATCAGCCCTTGCAGGCTGGAGTGACCCAGGAGAGACAGCCAAACCCAAAGTCAACTTGAGAGCCAAATGAACCTTTCTTTACAAAACCTCAGACCACATGAAAGTGCCTGGATTTGTGTTCTGTTATGAACTTGGAATTTGGGCCAAGTTAGTTAAAATGTTCATCAAGACTCATCAAGACTCAGATCTTTGTAGTGAATCTGGGCCTGAGAATTTAACTAACCCTAGTTTGGACTTCAAATTAGCTGTGAGGCGAGTGTTGTCTGGAGCGGGATGAAGTGCTGAGTAGATGGTGGCTGGATTTACCCTGTTCCTGGGCTGTGTTGCTTCTTCACACAGCGAATGGACTTGCTTGAGAACCCGAATCACCCCAAACGTAAGCCATGGGGACTGAAGTGGTCCGAGTTCCCCTGAAATGTGGCTGCTGCTCATTTGCTCAGACGCTCGGCCAGAGCAGGTCCAGCCCTGGGTTTTGACGGACACCACGCATCAGACCTTCGTGCACCTTCTCACTGTAAGCTCATTTGGGCAGAGGCCTGCTGTATGTTCAGAACACTTGCACAGAGACTCGACTAATAAATAATCTCAGAAAAGTTCCCTTCAGTGCTATAAGATGCCTACTTTCATCTGGCAGTACTTCAGGGCTGGCACTTCATCAGTAGATGAACAAAGCCAAGTAATACAGTACAATAAAAACTATTACAATCTGGGGTATTTCCAAAACAAGATTCTGAACAGAAAAAGAAAAAAAAAAAAAAAAGAAAAAAAGAAATAAAAAAAGATGGAAGGAGCAGGCAGTGAGGGGCTTTAACAGCTGTTAGCTTTGAGCAGTAAATTTGGTATAAATAACATTTCTGGCTGTTTTGAACAAGTACAGAAGTTGCATATCTGTAAGTGAAAGTTTCTTGCTTTGCAGAATGGCTCCATCAATCTAAATTAAGAGTGTTCAGTGGGAACCAGGAATGATGCTACTGAAGAAATCACAGCCTAAAAACCAGTTAGCAGGCAGGCAGCTGTTCTTGGATGCCTTTTCACCACGGGGCTATTTGATCTCTCTTGAGGTTGATACAATTCCTGCAGATGGGTAATGGGTTCTTTTTGAACAACAGGCCTGCAACATTTCTGCATCTGCAATTGAAAACGCTGTGGCAATGAAAGGAAGCAGGGTCTTTTAGGTCTTGTTTCTGGCTCTACCACTAATTTAATGCATGACCTTGGGCAAGTCAAAAAGCATCTCTGACCTCAGTTTACCTAGTGAGAAAATGGGAGTGGTAACACTTATCAGCCTCTGCGGTATCCAAGATTTCACTAATACATGTTTCCTCAGTCTGCTGAGACAAGTGAATCATCATCCACCCATCTGTAGGCAGCCTCCTTCCCGCTCCGAAAAGCAACCTCTCCTTGCAGACCGATGGTAACACATGCTCATAACTCAGTGTTGGAGAGAGTTATAACCTGCTCCTGACCTCTAGCAACTGAGCATTTCCAGGCAAGAATGCACTGGGCTAATCCATCATGATATCATTCTGCCGATCACCTGATGCTTTCCATGAGATACACTCCTTGCTTTCAACCAAGAAACAAGATTGCTCTTAGAAAAGCACACACACTTTAAAGCCTGACTTTTCCATCTCGTGCCACATTCGTCTTGCACACAATTAATTTAACACCCAGCTGGTAGTAAAATTAGGTGCTTCCTGAGCATTATGTTTTTTAAATTGCTTTCTTAATGCTTTCTGCTCTATCAGGCCTGTCCTGCTGAGGAAAGGGCTAATATCTTCTCCCATATTCAACTTTTCCCTCAGCATTGCTGTACAATAGAGAACAGTATCCCTGTTGCGAATGTGACTTTTTATCAAAGATGCCCAACAGGCTCTCCAGAATTCCTGCAAATATTCTGCATCTGGAGGTGGTTTCAGATCTGTGGCTTCTGGGTTCGTTAGACCTTACACGCTACACACTTAACGGGGACGCTATCCATTGCACATCCCCGAGCGGCAAGGGTGACCCCTCAGCCCCTTTGCCAGGGATGATTTTGATGGCCAGCTTAACATGTTGTTGCTGCTCTCTGAAACGGAGATAGGATTCTGGCTCTGGGAGCTGTGAAACCAAACCGAATGGAAGGTGGCAAAATCTATAGCAAGCCACAATAGTTTCCTTAACCTGCAAGGGAGGGGAAGGAGGGAAAGAAGGACCCTACACAAGACATCCCATGTCTGATTACACTCCATGCATCCACGGCTATTGAAACTCTCTGATTCCCCTGTTTGAGATTTAGCTGCAACATCCCATTTGTTACAAGCAGATATGTAAAGTCTCCTTGGTATTCAGGTTCATTTAAAGATTTACATTTTGTATTTCCTTGCTCTTTTTCTGACGAAGTACATAAAACAGAATTGTAAATGTTTAGGAAAATCAAAGCTATTCTTAGATGCTTGCAATTCCACTAAGTTTGTATTCTCTAATTTGCGCCATGAAAGGAGAAGGAAATCTGGGAGAGGAGCTTGTAGTTCGCTTTTTGAGGTTTTCTTTACTGCATTTCCATTGAAACTTGGGGCTCAGAGTTATGTTTCCCAAGGCAATTTGAAAGTCTTCTCAGTAACCGTTCTCTCCAAAGGATGTGTCTGCAGCCACCTCTCCCATCTTTTCACGGAGCTGTAGTGGAGAGTTTCAAAATGAATTTAACAGAACCAGCTCCAGCAGATGTCCAGAAGCTCAGCTAGCCTCCTCTTCCCTGGCAAAACTGGTGGTATATGAGTAAATTCTGCTAACTGGTTTTTACATAAGTGCTATGATTTTCAGGGTAGAGTGCAATGCCCAGCACAGTGCTGAGGCATAGCCATGGCTGTAATAAACTTGAATCTTACTGTTGTGAGCCAAAATGCCAGTCTGCCTCTTCCCTGAGTACTTGGCCAGCCCCGTTGGTGCTAACAGATTCACAGTCCATCCCTGCGCATGTCAGAGATTGTGAACTACTACGGGGGGGAGCGGGAAGAAGCGATTTCAGATTAGGATCTCTTGAAGAAAATCACTCCCTGGGTAAATCCAAGCTAGATGAAGTCTGCCCTTTTTTTTCCTTCTTTCCGCACAGTCAACACCTTGAGAAAGTTCAGGCCCACAATACCAACTGGGAAGGGAAATGTTGAACAAAACTCCCAACCAGCAGAACGAGAATTTTCAAAGGAATGAGAATTGCATTCCCCGAAGCCAGCCCCAACACTGCTCTTGGGTCTCTGCTTCTGAAGCTGAAATTAAAAA